>JAOSBK010032733.1:0-10661 GCA_027568895.1 Erythroxylum shatona | reverse complement strand
TTCTAATGGGTTTAGAATTATGATGTTCTTATTCCTAATAGGAATAGGAATTAGGGTTTCTCTATAAATAGAGAAACTTATAGCTCATTAGAATAAGAGACGAAAACCCTAGCCACCTTCCGAGAGAAAAATTGTACGGCGTTCGAAAGGATTTTTGAACGTGCTAACACACACGAGCTACTGCCCGGATCGTTCATCCTCATGTGGATACCGGTAGAGGACATTCGCGCATTGCAGTGTCTACGAATCTGAAAAAGAAAATCCGCGTCAAGAGGTATTTTCATACATGCTATAGTTTTCGGTTATACTTATTGTTGTTTTATGGTCTTTTCCGCTGCATATTGAGAATACTCAGGCCATAGGCGATCCAACAGCTTCTTACAGTGAAAAATGTTGTCAAATGTCGAATAGTTCCAATCTTGTAAGTTGTCCGAGAACTTAGTCAATGCTCCACTAAAATCCAAGTGAGAAGGTTTCCAATTCTCAGCGACAAATTGCTCAAAGCTAGGATGAGTAAGCCAAGATGATTGGAATTTGAAGGAACGACTGGCTGGAGGAGTAGGCTCATGATTCATGAAAGAGATAAGAATAGGATGATGATCGGATTTCAGGAAGGGAAGATGGTAAATAGTGGTATTGGGGAATGCAGACTGCCATGAGTTGGAGCAGAGGGCCCGATCTAGCCTAGCTAGGACTTGCCCTCTGTACCAAGTAAATCTTGGCCTGTTAAATCCTAAATCCTGAAGTTGATAGCTGGTCACACAGTCCCGGAATTTAGAGTTGACTATAGGTTGAAGACAAGAGCCTCCATGTTTATCTTGGTTCTCCAATTTAGCGTTGAAGTCCCCACCTAATAGCCAAGGTGTAGAGGTGTGTCGAGCAAAAAATTCCAAGTTTGGCCATAGGTACTTTTGTAACGAATACGTTAGGTTGGCATAAATAGCTGTAAAAGCAAAAGAAATCTGATTCCAAGTAATACTGGCATCCACAAATTGACAGTGCGCTAACAGAATCCGGACTTCTATGTCTACTTACCAAAGAAGCCATATACCGCCCGAGTAACCCTCGACTTCCACCCGGAAGGAGTGGACAAATCCCAAGTTCCGAATAACCTTTAGCGCACGGGCTCCACTTATACGTTACTCCAACAAAACAACCAGGAGTGGTTTGTGAATTTTGAGATAGTTTTTAATGATGGGTTTGAAGGTCCTTCGTCCAGCTCCTTAACAATTCCAGATGAATATCGACATGATATATGATCAGGAGGAAGCAATTGCATGGACTGCATAGTCAGTTGGCTCTAGATGCTGGACCTCCATATGTTCCTGTGATGTCTCCGCATCTGGGTATTAGAGTTACTGTTGGATGTAGACATTTCCGAGCATTCCTAATCCGGATTCGGGGATCGCAGTGGGTGAATTATGGAAGTACTATGGATGAAAGGCAACAGGTTAGGCAGGCCTGCTGCGTTGGGATCCTCCTCTATGTCCTCGCTACCCACAATTTTAGGTGTGGGCAGGGAAAAATTTGGATCCGAGATGATCACGACATTATGGGAAGGGATCGTCAGGGCCATATGGGTCTGCTGTGGGCTAGGGGAAGCTAAGGTTGCAGGCTGGGCTAGGGCAACTGAGGTTGTGGGCTGGCCTGGGGGCAAGAGGGAAGGCTGGTGGACTGGGGCATTTGGCTAAAGGGGAGGGTTAGCCTGATGGACTTTGGCCTGCTGCTGAATGGGAGTAGACGACGTCGGGTTGGGTTTGGACGAGGAGGCTCGTAGCTGCGCATGAAACGACAGGGTCTGCTGTCGCTTCCCTTTAGAGGACTCGAGAATTAGGGATTTCTCCCTCATCTGTTGCAGATGCGACTTGGACGAGACATTAGGGGGCTGCTTGTTAGCCGTTGAGGAACGTTCTGGACAGGGCTCCAACGGTTCACTTGCTGACAAGGCCGAGTACCTCGAGCCTTGTCGTTCCACGGCTGTTGAGTTTAGGTGGCTGGTGGTGGAGGTAGACGATAGGGTGGAGGAAGGACGGTGTTGCCACCGCTAGACCTGCATCCAAGGTCCGAAGCCCGCTTGCCGGTGATCTTCCTTGGGAGGAATGTTCCGGGGGATAGGGGTATCTCCCGAATGAGGGCCAACAGTGGGGCCCATGTGTTTGAGTTGCTCGCGGGGATGGGTGGGGCAGTTCGGTGATCCATGGCTGACTAATGCACAATCGAAACAGACCTGTGGCAGGCCTTCGTACGCCACCTTAATCGGTTCTCCATCTAACTCAACGATGGAGCGAAGAGGAGAGTTGAGAACAATGTTAACCGCCACCCGACCAAATTTTCCACGATAAGCTTTTTGGGTATTGCTGTCGATTTTGATCGTGCGACTCACTAGATTTTCTAAGGCAGTAAGGATTGAAGGATGGTAGCGAGCTACCAAGAGGTCGGGGAACCTAATCCAGGCTACAACGTGGGTGATTTGCCATTAGAAGAATGAAAAGCTAGGTACCATGGCTGCACGGAGAGGACATGCCCAGAAATAATCCATGGACCCTGGTTGAGGGTCTGCTCGTAGTCCTCCACGTCCACAAAATTCACAAGGTAAAAATCATTGGCTAGATCAACTAGTTTCATTGGTCCCGAAGGTTTCCAAAGGGAAAGTAGTCGGGATTTTAGCATATTGAACCCCATTCTTCTTCCCAGTAGCTTAATAATCACAACATTTGCCCAAACTTGATCCAATTTGGTTTTGAAGGTGTTTGATAGCTCTATACCCAGTCCAAGCTCTCCTTGAATGAGAGAAATATCACCCTTTGTAGTTTCTATATGCTCCTCTTCATGCCAGCCAATTTCCTTAGTATTTTCAGTGGGACCTGTAACTATTATACTATAGTTTATTGGTTTGTTCAATGGATCAGGTACAGGAGGAGGGGGGTCTTTCTCCCTCTCTCGGAGTCGGACCTTTTTGGCAGCATGTGCCATCGGAATCCGATTAGCTGGCAGTGATGAGGGAGCAATGAACAGTAATCTTCAAAGCGATGAATAGTCGTAGCAGAACAATGAAAGCAAACTCTTTCAATAGACTCTTTCAATAGTTTGTTATCCCTTTGGTATATGCATGTAATTTTTGCTAATCATTGATGACTCTTGTCCATAGACTAGCATAACTATGACATAAAGAAGTATGATTGAACCAAGGTAATTGTACCAATTGACGTCAATTTTGAGCTTTAGCTAGCTATGATGGAATATTGGTTTGTTGATCAAATTGGTTATGGTTTGATGTTTTGACCATAAGCATGTTTGAATAAAGTAAATAGTAAAAGGTGCTAAAGGAACTACCATTACTAACAGACTAAACCATAGGTGTATATCAATAACATACACATATTTGCTTAGGACTTGAGTAACCATCATCTTTAAATGGAGATCATAGATAGAGTAGTAAGATAGTGGCTTGAAACAAGGGAAAAAATAGAAGAACATAACAAAGAACATGAAAAAGTGAGGTAATGTGCAATCCTATATTTTGAGAATGCTTTATACATATAGAAGCGGTGTAAGTAGTTGAGTATGTCAACCACCCATTGAAGTACTGTATAAGTGGTTAAAGATGTCAACCATCGACTAAATTAATATATTTGGTGCACTTTTACTACTTTCTTATAATCTTGGCCACCATGTGTCTAACTGTTTATAAATAATTTATTTGATCAAGACTTTCAACACTTAGAGATTTTTCCTTTTTGTAAATATTGTGGGAGATAATAAAAGTTAAAAATTTTATTATATCTTTGATTCATTCTTTCTCTTTTATTGATTATTTTATTTTATAAGATCAATAGAATTATTTCCTTAAGTTTTTATGCCTAACACTTCTAAACACAAGAGATTCTATAAAACTCAATTGATTGGTGCAAACTCAATTATTGTGCAAATATTTTGGTGCAACTTTATTGTGAGTTTAGATTTTTAAACAAAACATTTATAACATGTAACACCTCCTAGAGTAAAGCAATATTATATATAATTTACTTACAAAAGACAATTTCTTTTTTCATGTAATTTCAAATGAACCAATTTGGTTGATACGGAATGGATTGGTTATACATTTCATTAAGGAGCCTGATCTTTACTATTCTGTATGGTGTTCATTCTCGTTCGACTCTTGGAATCACATTTAACAGTGGCTGGAACAACTTGCAAAATCCAACCATTTTACCTATTTTATTGCCCCATCTATTGAAACAAAATGGTTTCATGTTCCTTCACCGATTGGTTATTCCTCTCCATTCGTCTCTCTTTTATCAAGGTAGATCTGTGAACTTGAATTCAGTATCTAAGTTTAAAACTATAATATTTAAGTTTGATTATCCCTAATTAGGCTCAACTTTTTATAGGCATTTAGTATCAATCTCAATTTGATTTTAGCATAACTATTCTTTTTCAAATTTAAAATTCTGTAATTTATAATTAAAATATTTTAAAATTTAACAAGCAATTCTCATTTTTCAATATTCAATATCAAATAAGAATATATGTAATTATGAATAAGTTACAATTATACAAATAATGTCCAAAATACTTTACTAAAGTAGATGACAATTACACTTTATTATAAATTAAACTTAACAGCATATCTATCATATAGATTTATGACAGTTATACTTTATTAAATTAAACTTGACATTTAAATAAGAATTTAACAGCAATATCTATCATATAGATTTACCGAACGAATGAAACGTACAGATTAGAATGGCTTGTATTAGAGTGGATTTCAACTACTGTGATATATCAAATCAAATATATCACTTTACCTAACATGTAATATTAAAACAAGCATTTGTATCTATATATATATATATAAGTTTTACTATAATGGATATGCATTGCTTATATGCAGCCATGGGTAAACTAAAGAGAAAGATGTTAACAACTCTAACTGCACGCTGTTCAACGCGTCGGAGAATCAAAAGCTTATAAGAGGTCGAAAGCTCAAGTCGATATGGCATCATCTAATGCTGCCTTTAGTTTTTTCATTTGGCTAATTACAAAGACCTATCCATTCCTTCCCTTTTACTACTCATAGTACCCTCAGAAAGCTATGAAAATAGTAGCACATGAAGCAACTCTCCAACCACTGCAAACAGACTCACATGTTGGTTTCTCTCTTGTCGCTTTCTAAACTCTTACTTGATCCAGTTAAGAGTTGCTTGGTGTAGACCCGGTGCCGTCTTTCTCTCCCGTATATAACCCAGAAGATGAGAGAAAGCATTACTGCTGTAGAGACCATCAACAGCCCAATGTAGATCCTCTTACTGGAATTTTGAAGACTGGGACAATGATCCTTACATATGTCAGCGAAAGTTTCCCTTGCAAAAGTGCAATCCCCTAGCTCAATCAGGAAAGGACCATAACTGTGCAATGCAAAACTAACATTAACTGCAGCTGCCATTTGGTTGTAGAAGGTTGGGGTCAAACGTCCCTTTGTTATGCATATTCCAGTGACTGAAACCTGACAGACATAGTTGGACCACACCTGCACAAGTTGAACCATAAACTATAAAACAGCTCTCCTAATTCTTCGCTTTCGGGATTAGCAGCAAGGTACAGTCCGGGACACCTAAAGCTTTACAAATGTTTGCCACAAGAGGCATCTCTGTAAGCCTATATATTGCAGGTTTTTTATACAGCTTAAATGAAGCATCTTATCTTTAATAAGAGAAATTATTTTCCGGTATCTAGATAACATATATTGCTCACAAGACATGCTGAACAGGTAACTTTAGCCAGAAAGGGAAGGGATAATGAATTATTTTAGCTTGGTTTCTGTTGCAAAATTAGAGGTTATTCAATCCTGCATTCCTTTCTTGCTAGAGGAGAATTACCTGAGTAGCATTATTCAAGTCCACTTCACCAGGAGTGCAAGCTCGATCCGTGAGATCAGAAAAGTAAGGATTACAGAGTATTGGCACCAATGGACCAGATTGATTGAAGTACATTGGTGCAAAGTTGGGAGAGAAGTTAATATTTGAGACATTGGTGATAACCTGGTTAATCACCTCAACAAGTTGAGAAGTAACTTCCTTGCTTCGTGACAAGGTTTCATGGGCAGTTGCTTTGTCCATACAAGGCAATATATCATCCAAAGCTGTATGGGCACTAGGATTTTGCACCCATTGATCCATTGCAACACATGTATCTGCAGTTACACTAGCAATTGCAAAAGAAAACACGTTAAAAATTCAGCTACATAACAATGACAAAATCCAACCTCCTCAGAGAGAGTTGTAAGCGTAGGCTTGGAAGCAGCTTCCAAGGTTTGTAATAGCTATATAAACATTTGTGACAGAGGGCATAGCACTGGAAATTTCTAATTTCTTTCTACTATTTCGGAAAGATTATTGTGTTTCCAGGATTATGAAGCTCAAAAACATCTAATGTGTGGATAGGGTTTTCTCTTTTCAATCTAAATACACTCAACAGAATTTCTTGATATTAATGCCTACACTATGCAACTGATGGCCTAAGTGTGGTGTTAATAGTAGATGCTGAATGTCATTGAATGCAGTAAGCCTGTTGTTAGTCTATACAAGTAACAGACCTTTATGGATTAGATAGTGAGGATGAAGAGTTAGCATATGGTCAATCTTTAAGGACGCTTCCACCAGAACTGATCAGTGTCAAGATCGTTGTACATTAAAGCCTTCTCAGAAAATTAACGAACTTGTTAAATTTAGAGGCAAGATTTTCATCTTTCTTGTTTCAAGGCACTTTCAGAGAAAATGTTTTAAGGTAATTATATGAAAGAACAAACAATATAGAATGACCAAGAAAGAGGCTTATGTAGATTAAAAACCATTGATATGACAAATTCTTCAAACATACATAACATCATGAGAGGCTAATATATGTGGGAGATACGATCAGTTTGGTTAAGAAGTATTATAAGTGCAGAGCCTTATGTCATGATATCAAACAGAAAAATAAGGCATGATAGACCAGTTATAATCTTACTTGTGCAAAAGAAGAAATGTTCCACACAAAATGAATGTTCCCGTGACCAGTAGCCACCCAACTACAACTAGGCTGCAAAAAGTACCGGGTACGGCACAGGAAAATTTAACCAATAAACTCAGGAAAGGGAAAGAAGTCCAAAATATTTTTCTCTGACTTACATGTATACCAGGAGTTGCATGCCGAAAATTGAAAACACTGTATCACCAAAAAATGTGTTTATATGGATATACAAGTCCTATGCATTCACATATTTTTTCAATACTTTGCACATAGCATATTGAATAACAAGAGCAAAGGAAATGACAAAGTGGGGGAGTGGTGCTTACAAAATCCAAGAAATATGAGGAGAAGCATAATAGCAGCAACAATTATAAGTGCCAGTCTCCTGCACATATAGCACCATATTCATTTCATGATCAATGGTAACCAAGAAAGAGGTCAAACACATAACTTGGACTCACACAGAATCCAAAAGATCTCGTATATCATCTGCATTGTCAAGTGTTTGGTCAGCAATGATGCTAATTGAAGAATTTAGTCTTGATTCAATTTGATCGATATCAGTTTGGACGTTAGAAGGTAGAAAAACTTTATCAACATCAACTAGCTTGGCAGAGGCCAGATAATCCGACACAGTCCTCAACTTCTCTCCTGTGCTATCTGCCTGATTAACTACATAGTCTAACGTTTGTGTTGTACTTCTGTGGAATCTTCCTTGACTAGTATATAGAACAACGCATCCAATGCTGTGAAAAAAATAACGGACTATTAGTATTGACACAACAAAGTTCGCGTGGATGTATGTGCGTGTTGAGAGAAAGAGACAGAGAGAGAGAGCAGTCTACACAGCGGCAACACTGAAGAGAATAAGAAAAATAAGAGACAGCGCATAAGCCGTTCGAGAATAGCCATAAGGCTGCCTTTTGCAGCAAAATTGACAGAGGCAAATGAACAATAAGCATAGCCCAAAGCTCAGGAACCAGATGGCAGCAATGGCAAACAATGGAAGTGCAGTAAAACCCGCAGACTGCATTCAAACAAAAATTTCAGTTAGCCTAACGATCCCAAACAGAATTTCTTAAGCCCGACAACATTAAGGCCTGCCATATATCATTGTCAGCATGTCTAATCACATTGATTCATGAACTTACAGCCCAGTAGTGACGCTCACTGATATTCCAGCCTCCAGTATATCTTTTGAACTCATCAAGAGGGTCTTTTCTGCAAGTCCTATTTGCAGCTAACAGAAGTGTTGGGCTCTCAGACTCCAAGGGTTCACCAATTGGTCCCTCCACAACAGAGCCCCATGAGAACTTCACTTCATACTTTTCCTCCTTCACCTTCCCTGAAAAAGAAAAATAAAGTCGGAAACAAAGCGATTATATGCTAACTCCAAGTCTTTACAGACCACCAAACATGTCAAGGAACTAAAAAGTTTTAATATTCGTGCCCTGATACTGGAAACATGACAGAAAACAATAAAAGAAAACATTTTTCTCTCTAACATAACAAACTTGCTATGTTAGAGAGTTGCCCCGCACAGTGATTGAGTGAAGTGTACCTGCAGCGGGTAGAGCAGGGAAGGAAGCAGCATGTGAGAAGCGAATGAATGTTGACGATGAAAAGAACAGAATGGAGAGGAAAAGAGAAAGTGTCAGTAGCTTATAGCATAACATCGTTACACAAAGACAATGAAGAGACGGTGAGGTGTCCTTCAAAAGATACGTTTGGAGGTTCCTTTGTGCTTTAGAAGGAAAGCAAGAGAGAGAGCATCCGGAGGTGTTACTAAGTAGAACTGAACATCAGACTGAAAATAGTTCCAAGTTCAACTATGCTTCATGACGAGAATACCCTTTTGGACAATGACCGTAAGTGTCAAGGACTCTTGTCGTCGAAATACAACAACAAACTCCTGGGAAAGGATTAGGATTTAGGAAGGTTTCCTTTTAACATGGAACATAGAAATTCAGCAAGAGGCTTAAGCAAGACAAAGTCTACAGTTTGGGCGGGCGCGTATGGTATTGTACTAGTCAGTGATGATGGGTCATAATTCAAAAAATCGACGAAAGTAGTGGAAAACAACTGGGGTTGGGTTGGGAGAACATGAAATGGACATGGGTGCGCTGCCCGAGGCTGAAGGACCTATCTTCTTCCACCGTTCAGGCTTTTTATTTGATATCTTTGACTTAATAGAGTTATTTTGTCCCTCCTTTATCTCATTCCCCATAATTTTAGGCACTTGATTTCTTTGTCGTTGTTCAATTGCGTCCAACTGCGGTTTCACGCAAGTTTGGGAACGTTGCAAACACTTCAATCTTATAACCAGTAACCTCATCTTCATGGTCCATAATCCTACTTCACATTCTTTACGGTGTTTACATTTTGGCTTCTTTGACTTCAAAGCAAGGACACATGCATAGGCCTGCATCAACTTTCGGTGTTATAAGTCATTAATGGATAAGGTGAAAACACACGAAGGGGATACGGAAAACAGTGATGTTTAGGCCATTTTCGATCATAGCATCAAACTTTTACACCCAATTTAGTATCAAAGAGAATATTTTAATAATTTTTTTACATTAAATTTGATGTTATTCTAACCATCTTATACCAAATTTTTACATCAAAATTTTTTTAAAAAATATACCGCAATAATTTAGTTATTAATTAAATTAATTTATATTTATACAACTACAATAATTTAGTTATTAACTAAATTAATTTATATTTATACAATAATTTTTATTTATTTATTAAAAATTAAAATAAAATTATTATTCTTAATTACTTAATATATTTTTTATTTTATTTGGTGTGTTATTATTCATTACATTATTTTGGTGTAAAGATTTGATATCTTTCTTGGAGTTGATTTATTACAACAAAACACCAAATTTGATGTCTTGGTGTCTTGGTTGGAGATGACCTTAGTAGATCCGTTTTCCGGAGTTCATATGGTCCAAAAATTGTATCCATTGAGAATAATTTATGATAAATAATTTATATTGTTTTAACATATGATAATACCTATTTAAATAAATATCATTAAAAATTAAAGGTTTTTAGTCTATTTTTAAAGTTAAAATATTTACAGTATATTTTATCATATCATAAAATATATCATATTGTTAATGTCTTAATGTATAAAAGTAATAAGGCAAAAAGGCCACTTTTAATCGTAAGTTTTATACCAATTGACATGTTTAACCCTAACATTTTATAGTTAATAATTATAAATCTAAAATTTAGAAAATGTTAAAGTATAACCCCCACCATAAGCAGTGCTAATGTAGCAAAATGGGAGTAATTTTTAAAAGTATTAATATTTTAATTTATTTAAAAATGTAGAACTTACAATTTTTATTTAATTTATTTATAAGTCTCTCTCTCTCCTCCCTTCTTTTATCTTCTCTCCCTCTCACACATACATATACACACGAAACTCCATTGAATTGCATGTCAAAGTGCCTATTTTATCTGCTAGGATAGTATCAACCATGATATTATATTTTCCAGTGTGCTTCTATGTAATATAATCACTGTAACTAGGGGTGAGCATTCGGGTAATTCGGGCCGAAATTTTACTGTTCGGGCCCGGCCCGAATTACCCGAATTTTTTTTTATCTTACCCGGCCCGAACCCGAACT
>JAOSBK010032732.1:0-27492 GCA_027568895.1 Erythroxylum shatona | reverse complement strand
ATCAAAAGATTCATACATAAAGTCATTTATAAAACACAAGGCAATCAAAAGTTAACTTACAAAATCATAAAGCATATTTACATAAACATAGTTCATGAGCCACTAGACAATAAAAGTAAAAAATAGGAAACTGCCCACGTGCGGTAATACCCCGAAAATGTCACAAGGCCGCATGATCCACTCAGAGCTTCAAACTTACTAAATAACCTGCATGGTTGGAAAGTGGAAGGGGTGAGCACATTAGGTACTCAATGAGCAGGAAAAGCATATAACACAAATAGAATTCGATCATACCAATACGGTGTAGATAACCTATGAAGTGAATATATATCACATAGAAAGCACATAGGCCCAGCTTATGACTCAACATATAATGGTTAGGAACCATATAGGCCTAGCCTATTGACTCACTCGTCTGGTGAACATAGGTTCGAGTTCCAGTACACAAACGCATAAAAACTCATATGTATAAATCAAATATCGATAGGAAAACCAATATCAGGATAGGCCAAAACAGTTATGTGTGACACTACTAGTTGGCCAAACTAATGTGCACACCTACCGATACTCGGTGTTGGCTTAACTTTCATCTGTGGTGAGACTGGAATACAGTCGACAAGAGCATCATAACCCTAGGTGATGACCTTATCGGTGTCTAGATCTTAGGTATGGAATCACCTGCGAGTCCTGTAGAAAGGTGTTGATACGGCGACTCGACTTTAACGTACCAGCGCCAAGGGTATAGGGGTCACTTAATCAGTTGTACCCAGCACACGATTGGTCAATCGTTATCTCACCAATCACAAAACAAATCATATACAAATATTAAGTATAAAATCAAGTAAGGCACCATGCCTTTATTTATCAGTAAATCCGATAAAATGAAACCTTATCATGGCTTTAAGCCAAAAGAGAATAAAAGCATGAATCATACCTGACTCTATTATGCATATGTAAATTCCAAAACATTTTCTAACTAAGTAAAAGCCATCTTTTGTAATCCAAATGCATAGTTGTTCAAACAATGTCATTTATTAAATACATAAGCACATTAGCATCCGTTTGAAATTCAATTCTACCATACATTGTCTAGGTTCAAAATTCACATACAAGTCAACATGCCTATCTTAGGAGGTTCTAATCCTATTTGAGAAATATGGTTTCCCCAACTCACCTTAAAAGAAGGTGTGCACTACTTTTCCTTCAAAAATTCTTGGTATGAGCTCCTTGATTCCTAGCTCTCGAGCCTTTATACATAAAAGACATACAATGAAATTACTACTTAACATAAATTTTATATTTATACATCATCACACAAGTGTATAGAACACAATATCATTCCTTTTGAGCTATAGGATTCAATACTTAAACTCCTCACATGGTTACTTCCTTACTATCCACATTAGTTTTTCTTTTGCATTTTCTAAGGCATATAATGCCTTTAATCCAATACTTACTCATTTCAAAACATAATTATACCCATCTTTATCCAAACACATTAGGTCATTACTCATCAATCTAAGCAACAATTCAAGTTTACTCTAAGTAAACATGAAAGCATTTTCCAATGCATACCATTACAAAACCTTAAATCCTAAGCTAAGTTCACTTAGTCATTTTAAGACACACCTAATGTGCATGACTTTTAAGTCACATTTTCAATACTTTATCTTAGTAATTCACGCTCCTATGTTGTTATATAGTAAACACTTCCAACCAATGACCCATTCCACTAATCCATTTAAACCAACTCCTTTCATTTAAACTACATTGATCAATTACACAACTCATTACCTTAATCCACTTCTTCTCCCACCATTTCGACCTAAACTTAACCAAAACACATCTTGTTCATTCTTCATCATCAATTCGCATCATACATGTATAATTAACACCATAGAATTCATTTTGACCATCAATTTCAAAAGATTTTAAAAAATTCACCAACTTTCACCTAAAGGGAACAATTTCGGATTTAACTTAAATAACCCTCTCCATATCACATTTCATTCCTCTAAACTATGTTGCACGCATATTCAAGCATGGAGAACAACATATCTTAATACCAAACTCAAAATCATAGTGTAGAAAGAGATTAGACAAAATTTACCTATACTTTCTTTTTATGATATCTTCAAATCCTTTGAGAATTTCTCAAATTTAAGGATAGATTTGAGTTCTTTGACTCCAAATTAGCTTGGAACACCTTGGTTTGACTTGAAGAATCAAAAAGATGGTGGAATTTTATGTATAGTTGAAACTCTCCTCTCTTCTCCTTTCTTCTTCTTTCTTTTAATTAAAACTAAGTGTTTTAATGTCTAAATAAAGGGGTTGCATGGCCACACCATGTAGAAGGGTCGAGAATTTGACTCTTCTTTGACCAAACATGGTGAATTTACCAATTTGCCCTTAGTTATGTGAAATTAACATTATAACCCCAAACTTTTCCTAAATTTGCAATTAAGCTCAAAATTTCGGAATCACCAAAACTTTTATTTTCATTTTGGTCCTCTGACTTTTGAAAATTATAATGAAGCCCCTTAACTTTATAAAATTACAAATTGTTCCTTCAAGAATTGAAAAATTACATTTAAGTCCTTTAACTTTTGACAATTTGCAAATAAACCCTTATATATATCAACTTTTCTAATTAAGCTTTCTAAGTGTCCAAAAAGTCTATAAATCATGTCTAATAACCTCTAAGACATTAGAACACATTTAATTTAATCACCATGGTCATATCCATCCAATGGACTCAGTTTTATCCACTTAAAAGCTCATATGTTGGAAATCTCCAAGATTCCGCATACTGATAAATTCTATGTTCATGTAAGGGCATGTAACATTATAAATCATTAACATATACACCCAAATGACTTAAATACATCTTTGAACTCATATACAACTATATGTATATACCAATGTACAGTAGTATCTCTAAATACAGTACAATACAAAGGGGCTCCGAAAGTCCGGCATTACAATATATGATACAAGCAAATTTCCTAAGGTGAACAAAATGAATATCATATTATGATTAACATGCATATTCAACCAAAGGTACTTAAAACACAAATTTCACAAATTAATATGCCTTTGCAAATTAAATGACTAAGTTCAAAGCTAAACTAATTCCATCAACTTATTGCCATTGAAACATTCACATAATTTATACATATGCTCACACCATGTCAAGTTGATCAAAACTAACAATATAGTATGCAAATTCACACATATACTACATGCCAATGCACAAACCTCCCCACAGTTAGACATCACATTGTACTTAATGTGAGATAAAACACATGTTTAAAAATAAAAATGATATGCAATGATATAAATAAAAAGGGTAAGAGCATGAAACCCATTAAGGTAATCAAGGTGGTGATAGTGTTGGAGATGGATTGTGAACACCTTGAGCAGTGAATTATTTGTAAATCTTCTTGATGTTGTGTCATCATCATCTCTATTCTTGCACCATCTCCTTTAGCAGTTTGTTGTGATCATAGACCAAAGTGAAGACCTTCCCTTAGCTTTCCTCTTCATCATCTTCTGCTTCTTCACTTAACCCCTAAGCTTGCTTCCCTAACTCAATGATCACTTCAAAAGACAAGAAAATTAGCAACCCAAACCATTCCAAGAATATGAAAATCAAAACCTAATTACTAGAATTCAAAACAAACTTAACTACAACACTTGCAATCTAACTACTGAGCATGCTAAGTTATGGTCATAATCTTGACCTTGCATCCTTCAAAACTCAACTGGGATCAATTATGAGTGGCTTGCTACCACTTTTTTCTCTACAAGGGATTTTTGTAGCTAGTAAATAGGTTACATGTTGGGAGATAATGAAAAGGATATAACTAGTCAAATCGAAGAATCTAAGTAAATTTTGTAATATCGTGGTGAAATCCCATTATCTTCGATGGAATCAAACAATTATGTTATAAGAAGGTGACTTGCTCTTCTTTTTCTATAATCACCATTGTCCACTCTTCCACTTCAGCTTTTTGAATAGGGAATTATGTATATTCTTCAAACTCTACATTCTTTGTCACTTGTTCCTTATTTCTTCAAAGTAGCCCTTCTCTTGCACTTTGATATACTCATCCATTATGTATATTTTCATACAAGAGCTTCTTTCTTTCAGATGTTTCAAGTCTTTGCTCATACTAAGCTCTAAATGCTCATCACCAATCCTAAAAAGCTATCAGTGCTTTTTCGGTGTTCATGAAGGGTCGTCCAAGAATTAGTAGACAGTTCTTATTCTCTTTAAAATCTAATATGACAAAATCCATATGAATAATAAACTTGTTTACCTATAAGATAACATCCTCCACCACACCAAGCAGTTTCTTTATAGATTGATCCACTAACTGAATAAGCATCAAAGTTATCTCCACATCGCCAAGCGCCAATTTCCTAAAGGTCAAAAAAGGAATAAGATTTATACTTATGCTTAAGTCACATAAACATTTTGAAAATTCTAACTCACTAACCACACAGGGTATTGTAAAGCTTCTTGGATCCTTCATCTTAGAAGGCAAGTGATTGGTGATAATAGAGTTATAATTTTTTTGTTAATGTTATTGTTTGATTCTCTTCCTAAGTTTGCTTCTTTATTAACATGTCTTTAAGGAACTTTACGTACTTAAACATATGTTCCCATACCTGTAAAAAAGATAAATTAATTTGGAAAGTTTTCAACTTCTCTATAAACTTTACACAATATTCTTCCAATTTGTTCTTTATTAAGTGTTCAGTAATTGGAATCTTGGGTGGATATGGCAAAGGGAAACATAAAGAGGATACTCACTCATGTCTACATCTTTCTTCTCCTTTTCTTAGTCTTCTTCTAAGAGGGTTTCATATTGTTTGTCCGCTAATTGCCCAGCTCTTTTGGAATTATGAGTGTGATTGCCTTGAGTTGCTCCTTTGGGTTTGCTTTAGTATTACTCAGGAGACTCCCCACACATCTTGTAGATAACACATTTTCCAGTTGGTTATTTGAACCTCTAAGTTATAAATAGATGAGGCATGGTTTTTAGTTAATTGTTTGAACTTACCTTCTAGCCTCTTCTGGACCTCACCCATGCTTATGATATTCCCTTCTAGCCTCTTATGAGCTTCATCCATGCTCATGGGCTTATCCATAATCTTGCCCAATTTAGAGTCATTAACATTGGAATTATTTTTTTGAAATCTAGGTGGCCCTTGAATCCATATTTGGTTAGCTGTATTATTTGACTAAGAAAAATTTGGGCGATTCCTCCACCCAGGGTTGTAAGTGTTAGAATAAAGGTTATTTCCTCCTTCTCGGCTGAATTGTGTGTCCGTATAGTTGATTTGCTCCGTATTGTTATTTTACATTAAAAAATAACCAGTGATAACATTGTTAACTTTTCCATATAACTCGCATCCATGCTAAATTACTCTAACTGCAACGGATGAAGAAGCTTACAGGCTATTCAATTTTCTTATTAAGTTATCAATCTCAACCTTATTGTCATTGAATCTGAAACAATGACTCCCTTATGATCTCAGAAAGTCGATTGCTATTTACTTATGTCTAACATCCAAAGAAAACTATTGTTTGTTGACTCTTTTAGCAAGTCCTCCACTTCCTCAACTATCTTCCACTTAAGTGATCCTTCAGAAGCTGCATCTATAGTTCCCCTTCTAGATGGATTAACTCCATGATATAATGTTTGTAAGAGAAATTCCTTTGGGAGATTATAGTGAGGACATCTCCTTTGTAAGTCCTTGTGATGCTCCTATACTTCATATAGTGGCTCCCCGTCGTTTGTTTGGAAATTTGTAATCTCCTTTGTCAACCTCATTGTCATTGATAGAGGGAAGTACTTGTCTAAAAATGCACGCACCAACTTCTCCTTTATTGTAAATGTAAAGATTCTCATCCTAACAACATCTTCCGACATTCCATTATAATGGAAAGTATCGCAAATTTCTAGAAAATGCACCAAGTGGGTGTTAGGATCCTCATTAGCTAACCCATAAAGTTGCATATTGGTTTTCAGCATGTTCAATAAAGGTGGCTTGATCTCAAATGATGTTGTTTATATCGGTGGTCTAGTGATGCCTTGATGTGTAGCATTGAACCCTGGTCTTATGAAATTAACTAGGGTTCGTTACTGTTCTCCTTGATTATACTCTTTTCTTTCAATTTTTCTTAGTGTCTCTCTTTTTGGATTTGTGTTTTTATCTTATGATATCAAAAGCTAGAGTGTTCGATCTTGCTTGAACTCTAATTAGTTCTTGAGTTCATACAGTAACCAACACACAAAAAGGCAAAAAATTCCTTAGATAAAAGGAATTAAAAAAATTCCTAATCTAAATTCTCGGCAACAGTACCAAAAACTTACTAAGCAAGTTTTATCTCTAATAAAACTCCCAATATCCACAAGTATATGGATCGTAAACTTGTAGTATTAAAGGTGTCGATCCCACAAGGAAATAGTTAAGACCAATTGAAACTAACTTTGTCTAAGGTAGTAAAATATGAATTGAATGAAAGTAAATAATAGAAATTAAAGTAATCAAATAAAATTAAGTAAACAATCAACTAACAATTAAACTGCCACAATTATGTAAGGATGATCAATGATAAAGGCAAAGGATTTATTCTTTCGATGTTTCATTCCCTAAACCACTATCAATTCAATTAGGTGATAATCCTAGATTTTCTAAATGATTGATTACTCTATCTCAAGACCTAATCAATGAACCTAATTGATTATGAAATTCAAGATTTTGCAACCTCTAGATTCATAAAAATTTCCTAAAATTTTCAACTAGTTCTAAAGTGACCTATTGAATAATTGAATTTTAACAAAAGATCTCTCTTTGTATGATTATCAATATGATAATTGTGTGACTTATTAAATCACCAACTCTCATTACTCAAGCTAATCTGATTACTTTTGACTCATTCTTTCAATTTATTGTCAACTTATTGACATGCATAATTATCACCATACCAGAATATTGTATTGAATTCAATAATAGTCAAGTCATAAAACAACTAAAGAATAAACCCTAATCTAGAAATTTAGAACATTATAAAGGTAAATAAAATCTTAGAATCCACTTCACACATCAAGTTAATGAAGACAATAAAAGGAAAGAAAGAAAAACTTGATTTGGAAATTTGGAAATCTTTGATGTTCTTCTTGATCCTCCTTGTTTGATCCACTTTAGTAAGATGGTGGCTGCTTTTTGAAGTGTTTTAACGTTCTTAAACAATCCCAGAGGGTTGGGGTGTAACTAAGGTTTTTATCCTTGTTTCAATTATAGAAATTCCCCCTAAACCCTAAAATAAATGGAAAAGGTCATGCCTAAGAAGCCTCTATTGCGTTCGTACATCTAGTGTCACGATCATGTGTTGGACCCCACCCCCCATCCGTAGGTATTTGCGGGTTATACCACGGCGGGTGTTTGCGGGTTATACCACGGCATCCAACACAAATCAGTATTGTCCTCTTTGGTCAAGGGTGAGACCACGACTCGAACCCAAGACCTCAAGGTTTTGTTGCATTCTAGGTGCATTATCAAATACTAAAATCAAATTTATCATTACTCAGTTGATAAAAGTATTCACTCATATCCATTTATCTAAAATCTTATTTAGATAAGTCATTAAAATTTGCTTGTGAATAATTAATTTGTTGTTAATAATATTGATACAAACCTTCCTTTTACTTCTTTTCAATTATAACTACATCCAAACTTTCTAAAAGATTAATCTTTTATTTTGATGTCAAACAATCAATGAACATTTAAATAATAATAAAAAGATAACAATTATCTTGAACAATTCATTAAAAAAAAAGTTGAAATTATGTGGAAAAACTATAAAGAGATTTAGAAAGTTTTATCTTAACTAATTAATGATAAATCTCCTTTTAATATTAAATAATGCATTTTATGTTAATTTCAAATCCTATTTTACGGAGTCAAAAATTATTTTAAAGTATATCTAACATTATATTTTGTCAAAAATTATATTTAATATTTAATATTTCCTTTTTTATTTCTTCTCGATAGGATAGTGTATTCAATGTTTTCTCTAATGATTCAATAAATTGAGCCCTTTTTGCAGATGATTATGGAAATTAAAAAAAAAAGCGTAGGAGTAGTAGTATTAGGTCTAAATAAAAAGTTGTAATTTGAAGAAATTGTTATTGTCGAGATAATATTGTGTGGCCGGAACCAATGGAGTATATAGTGAGATCTTATCTGTTTTTGGCATGTTCTTATCCTCATTAAGTGCTATTTTTACATCTTTTGATAGTTATTATAATTATGGTTTTATTATTTCACTCGTAGGAGTAAAATTTTCTCTCTTTCTTTTTTTAATGGTTGGAACCCATGGAAGGAATATTTAATCCTTAAAATAATATATATCATTTTTACTATATTATATTTTTTTAAGGCTCCCTTTTAAATGACAAATGAGAAAGTATTTTCAAATAATAAATAAAATATATTAAATTAATAAATTCTACTCAAGTCTGAACTTAATTAGAGATTTAGTTTAAATTTTAATGACTTATTGAGTGTTATAAATTTTAAGAAGCTGTAGTTTGAAGAAATTGTTGTTGTCGAGACAATGTTGTGTGGCCAGAATCAATGGAGCATATAGTAAGATCTTATCTATTTTTGGCATGTTCTTATCCTTGTTACGTGTTATTTTTACGTCTTTTGATGATTGTCATAATTATGGTTAAATTATTTCGCTTAAAATTTTCTTTTTTTCTTTTTTTAATGGTTAGATCTCATGGAAGGAATATTTAATCCTTAATATATATTTTTACTATATTATACTTTTTCACTAAGACTGCCTTTTAAATGACAACTAAGAAAGTATTTTCAAATAATAAATGAAATATATTATATTGAATATGCAATTAAAAAATCTTACTCAAGTCCAAACTTAAATTGAGATTTAGTTTAAATTTCAATGACATATTGAGTTTTATAAATTTTAATGTATTTATAATTTTAGTCTATTATTTGAATAATAAATAAAATATATTAAATTAAATGTTTAAGGTGGACATACCAAATATATTATTTGAAAACATTCCCTTGAAAACAGTTTACATATAATGTGTCCACAGTTTGGTATTTGCACCTAAAACCTTCCCTTAAAAACATAATTTTTTAACAAGATATAACATTATCTTTCAATTTAATGTTTATACCGGAGAAAACATTAAATATACTGTTCTATCCTCGAGGATAAATTAAAAAGAAATATTAAATATTGTTTTTTAAGAAATACGATATTAAATATACTTTAAACCAATTTTTTACTTGGTAAAATTTGAATAAAATTAAAGTAAAAATGCATTATATAACATTAAAAGCAAATTTATCATTAATCAGTTGATAAAAGTATGCTCTCCTATCCATTTATCTAAATCTTATTTAGATAAGTGTTTAAATTTTGCTTGTGAATAATAAATTGGTTGCCTATAATTTAGATACAAACCTTCCTTTTACTTCTTTTCAATTTTAACTGCATCCAAACTTTCTAAATGATTAATCTTTTATTTTGATGTTAAACAATCAATGAACGTTTTAAAATAATAAAAAAAGATAACAATTATCTTGAACAATTCACTAAAATAAAAGTTGAAATTATATTGAAAAACTATAAAGAGATTTTAAAAAATTTATCTTAACTAATTAATGATAAATCTCCTTTTAATATTAAATAATGCATCCTTATATTAATTTTAAATTATATTTTACCAAGTCAAAAATTAGTTTAAATTATATCAAACAATATATTTTTTCAAAATTTATATTTAATATTTAATATTTCTTTTTTATTTCTTCTCGATAGGATTGTATATTTATTGTTTTCTCCAATGATCCAAAAATTTGAGCCCATTTTGCAGACGATTACGGAAATAAAAAAGCGTTGGAGTAGTACGGTTAGATTTAACTAAAAATTTGTAATTCGGAGAAATTGTTGTTGTTGAGAGAGCTTTGTGTAGCCGGAATCAATGGAGTATATAGTGAGATTATATCTATTTTTAACATGTTTTTATACTCGTTAAGTGCTATCTTTACGTCTTTTGATAATTATCATAATTATGATTTTATTATTTCACTCGTAGGAGTATAATTTTCCTTCTTTGTTTTTTTATGATTGAAACTCATGGAAGGAATATTTAATCCTTAAAATAATATACATCATTTTTTTACTATATTATACTTTTTTTCTAAGACTCACTTTTAAACAACAAATAAGAAAGTATTTTCAAATAATAAATAAAATATATAAAATTGAATATTCAATTAAAAATTTTACTCAATTCTAAACTTAATTAGAGATTTAGTTTAAATTTCAATGACTTATTGAGTGTTATAAATTTTAATGTATTTTAATTTTAATCTATTATTCAAATAATATATAAAATATATAAAATGTTTTAGGTGCAAATACCAAAAATAATATTTGAAAACATTCCCTTGAAAACAGTTTTATGTATAATGTGTCCACAGTTTGGTATTTGCACCTAAAACATTCCCTCCAAAGCAGGATTTTTTAAAAAGATATAACATTATCTTTCGATTTAATGTTTATACCAAAGAAAACATTAAATATACTATCCTATCCTCGAAAATAAATAAAATAGAAATAGTAAATATAGTTTTTTAAGAAGTACGATATTAGATATACTTTAAACATATTTTTGACTTGGTAAAATTTGAATAAAATTAAAGTAAAAATGCATTATCTAATATTAAAAACAAATTTATCATTGATCGGTGGTTAAACGTATGCACTCCTATCCATTTATCTAAAATCTTATTTAAATAAGTGTTTAAAATTTGCTTGTGAATAATAAATTGGTTGCTATAATTTTGATACTAATCTTTCCTTTACTTCTTTTCAATTTTAGCTATATCTAAACTTTCTAAAAGATTATCTTTTATTTTGATGTCAAACAGTCAATGAACTTTTTAAAATAAGAATAAAAAGAAAACAATTATCTTGAACAATTCATTAAAATAAAAGTTGAAATTGTATTGAAAAATTATAAAGAGATTTTGAAAATTTTATCTTAACTAATTAATGATAAATCTTCTTTTAATATTAGATAATGC
Organism: Erythroxylum shatona; assembly: GCA_027568895.1. Lineage (NCBI taxonomy): Eukaryota > Viridiplantae > Streptophyta > Magnoliopsida > Malpighiales > Erythroxylaceae > Erythroxylum > Erythroxylum shatona. The sequence goes on along the minus strand of JAOSBK010032732.1, from coordinate 16,347 downwards.
TTTCTTACGTTAATTTTAAATTCTATTTTACCGAGTCAAAAATTAATTTAAATTATACCTAACTTTATATTTTGTCAAAAACTATATTTAATATTTAATATTTCTTTTTATTTCTTCTCGATAGGAAAGTATATTCAATTACCATTACTATCTTGTCACATATGCATGTGGGCCTATTGGAAACAACCTCTCTACAATGTAGGGGTAAGGCTGCGTACTATCCAGCTCCCCCAGACCCTACTTCATTGTGAGATTTCGGGGTATGATGATGATGATGATGATGATGATGACGAGGAAAGTATATTCAATATTTTCTCCAGTGATCCAATAAATCGAACACACAGTTTACAAAATAAGTCGGGGAAGACAGATCCCCGACAGCTCCTCGGAGAGGATACGAAGGCACCCTATAGGTGGATAATCTAAGTAGGTGACACCAATGTCAGAGTGTCTAGCCTGAGTAGCGAGCCAGTCTGCGCTTTTGTTGCTCTCTCGGTACATGTGACAATGAACAACAGTCCAGTTCCGATTGAAGAGTTCCAGGATACCCAAGACGATAGGATGGGTCGTCTGAGAACGGGTAGCCGAGGATGAAAGTGTCTGGTATACCCCCAGCGAGTCCACTTCCAGCTCAATCCGCCGGAAACCCAACCGCCAAGCGAGAGAGAGTCCAGTGTAGACACCTCAGAGTTCAGCGTACTGCGCAGTGCACCATCCCAAATTCTGCATGAACCCGCCAAGCCAGTTACCTGCCCTATCTCGGATGAGCCCACTCGTTGTAGCCGTGGACTGGGAACGATTGCAAGCACCATCGGTGTTCAGTTTCATCCAACCGGACGACGGCCTACTCTAGCCGAGGAGTTGTTCCTGGTGGGAACGGAAACCGGAGGAGACCAGGCGCTGCCTCACAGTAGCTTGCTGAACCTGACCTGCAAAGGACAAAATGGGAAAAGTGGGTGAGGTAGGTCGCACAAAATCAGGATCAAATAGTGACTTATTCCTCCAGGACCAGAGGAACCAGCAGGACAAGCCAAACAGAAGCGCCCAATCTTGGCCCTAGACTTGACGGTGCTGCTGAAGATTGAGGAGAAGCCAGTCTTTGGTGGGAAGAGCAAAGGAAGCCGAAGTGACTAGGTCCAACGGGAAGGCGGCCCAAACTTGACTGGCGGTCGAGCAATCTCGAACGACATGAAGCGAGGATTCTTCCTGGGAGCAGTGGGGGCAGGTATTGTCAAGAGTGAGGTGGCGACGCACCCGCTGTTGATTGCTAAGCAACCTATCCTTCGCTAGCAGCCATAGGAAGGAGCGAACCCGTTGAGGTCCCGACCATTTCCAAATGACCTGCCAGACCCCGTGAGCAACATCAGCCTCATGACCCACGAGCAGGGAGTACGTGGAAGCCACCGAAAAGGTACCCTGGTCAGAGGCACCCCAGATTAACCTATCGGGGCCCAGATACGGCTTGGGAGGAAAAGTACCGGCTATGGATCGGCAAATCTGTGGTGGTAGAAAAGACTGGAAGGCTGCCCAATTCCAAGTGCCTGAGGTATCAACAAAATGGATGATGCTGAGACTCAGAAGCATGTCGGGAACGGGATGAGTAACGTGGGAAATGAGAGGTCCGACACCCCTGATCCAAGGGTTGAGCCAGAATCGCATCGTAGTGCCATCTCCGACCTGCCAGATTAAGCCTTGTGTCACTATGGGCCATGTCGCTTGGATGCTACGCCAAACCATCGACCCCCCAGTAGATGGAAGAGAAAGGGGAAGACTGTTGATGTCAAACGCGTACTTGCCAGAGAGCACTCGGGCCCATAAAGCGGAAGGGTTGTCGATCAAGAACCAGCCAAGTTTAGTCAGGAAAGCATCATTCATCTCCCGAACCCGGCGAAGGCCAAGACCCCCCAACTTCTTGGGTGTACAGACCTCCTCCCAGTGGACGAGAGGGATCTTCGTCCGATCTTGAGAGGAGCCCCACAGCAAATGCCTTATGGCCTGTTCCAGGGCATCACACAGACTGCGGGGCAAACGGACCGTCTGCATAGTGTAACTCGAAATCGCCGCCAAGACCGATTGTATCAGGGTGACACGGCCAGCAAAGGAAAGAGTGGAAGGGGACCAACCAGATAAGCAGTGGTGAACCTTATCCAGAATGTATTGGTAGGTGCGCTTGCCGACACGTTGATGGGGGAGAGGAACCCCCAGGTACCGGCCGAGATCGGAAGTCATGGAGAAGCCGATAGCGTTACTCAAGGCTCGGCGGGTTGAAGGCGGGACATTCTTGGAGAAGTAACATCGCGACTTCGCTGGACTCACGTGTTGGCCAGAAGCTTGACAGAACAAGTCCAGAGTTTGCCGAAGCACCTGCACTTGCTCTATGGAAGCTTCCGAGAAGAGAATGAGATCGTCAGCAAAGAATAAATGAGTGAGGGGAGGCCCGTGACGACTCAAACGGATCGGGTGCCAGCGTCCGGTGGAGACCGCATGAGCGATCTCATGACCAAGCTGTTCTAAGCACAGCATAAAGAGGTAGGGGGAGAGGGGATCGCCCTGACGAATGCCACGAGAAGGGCGAAAGGCCTCACTCAGCTCGCCATTCTAGCTCACCTGAAACGACACCGTAGTAACGCATTTCATAATGAGCGAAATAAGCGAGGCAGGGAGGCCCACATGCTGCAAGGTGGCATGGAGGAAGTCCCAGTCAAGACGGTCATAAGCTTTCTCGAGATCCACTTTAGTGACCATAAGCCCCTTCCTACCAGTTTTGCGTTTCATGGAATGAAGCACTTCCTGGTTGATGATAACATTGTCGGTAATGAGACGGCCAGGCACAAAACTGCATTGGGTAGGGGCAATAAGCTCAGTGAGGTACGGTTTGATCCGGTTGGCTAAAATCTTGGTGAGAGCTTTGTAGAGGACGGAGCAAAGAGCAATTGGCCGGAACTGCGACATCGAAGTAGGGGAAGGGATTTTAGGGATAAGGACAACGATGGTGCGGTTGACTTCCGAATCCCAAATCTCGTGACGAAAGATACGCTGCAAGAAATGAATCAGGGAAGGACCCACGGTATCCCACTGGGATTGATAGAAAAGGGCGGTGTACCCATCGCACCCAGGGGCTTTATTAGGAGCCATGGAAAAAAATGCCTCCTTAATTTCATCGAGGCGCAACGGACAAGTGAGGTCGTTAGACCGCAGATGCAGGAGGTGAGGAAAAGTGCCATGTAAGGCCCCAGGGGTAAAGGACTGGCCCTCGGCTCGGTATAAAGCCTCCAGGTAACGTTGAGCAAGACTCCGGAAAGTCGCAGGATCAGAAACCATATTACCATTGTCGTCCGAAATAGAAAAGGAATGGGACTGACGACGCCGAGTATGGGTGAGAGCGTGATAATACTGAGTATTCCAATCCCCTTGGCCGATCCACTGGCTTCTGGATCTTTGGTGCCAAAAGAGCTCTTCTTGTAAGAGGACGCATTCTAATTCAGTCCGCAGGTAAGCCTCGAGCGCCTGGAGGGAGTAACAACCAGTGTCCTCCAAAGGTTTTTGAAGACCCTCGAGCTGAGCCATGAGGCGCTTCTTACGATGAAAAATGTTCCCAAATTCCGTGGCATTCCACTGTTGGAGCATAGCCGAAAAAAGTTTGGTCGAGCCACTGAAATTCGAGATACATGGGTGCCAGTTAGCCGCGACCACTTGGGAAAAAGAATCATGAGTGAGCCAAGCGGATTAAAAACGGAAAGGTCGACCCGTGGAAGGGGGGGGCGAGGGGTGGTGAAAGTGACCAGGAGTGGCCTATGATCCGATTTAAGAAAAGGCAAATGGGTGACTCGGGAAGAAGGATACGCCGAGCACTAAGAAGGGGAGTCGAAGATCCGGTCCAGCCAGGCCTGAATAATACCCCGCTGCCACGTGAAGCGCGGACCGAAAAAGCCGAGGTCCTGCAGATGACACTGGAACATACAGTCGCGAAAAGGAGTGTTAACGATGGGTTGGGTACGAGAGCCCCCGCGTTTATCTGCACTTTCTAATTTGACATTGAAATCTCCGCCCAAAAGCCAGGGGGAGGTAATGTGCGCTGCGAGGTGAGAGAGGTAATGCCAGAGGAATTTTTGTAACGCATAGGTCGGGCTCGCATATATAGCGGTAAATTCAAAAGACTGAAGGTCCCACTCCACACGCGCATGAACGAATTGGCGGTGGGTGATACGGATACGAACATCAATGTTCTCCTTCCAAAGAAGCCATATCCCTCCCGAATAGCCCGTCGCCTCGATCCGGAAAGAAGAACTGAAGCCCAGAGAACGAATAACTTTCAAAGCTCATGCGCCACTGATACGCGGCTCAACCAGGACCACGAGTCGAGGCCTGTGAAGTCGGATATAATTCCGCATGATGGGCTTGAAGGTTCGACCTCCAGCTCCTTGACAATTCCAGATAAAAATCGTCATAACAAACGAGAGAGGGGAGCTAGCTCGAACCAAGCGAGAGATCAGTGCTGGGCGCATCCCGGACTGTACTCTGAGGTGGCTCTTGGTCTGGGGACGATTCCGTCATCAGCGTATCGCTTGTGCCTGTAGAGGGCCTTTCACTACTGGGCGAGGGCACTAGGTCGGGGGGGCGAGGGGGAGTGGCCTCAGGAGCGAGAGGTGGAGGAGTCGTGATGGTGGGGCCAGTGGGCTCGGTGGGGTCTTCCTCCATATCGCGTCGGTCCAAGGCTGTGGGGGTTGGGAGTGGAAGTGACGGGTCGAGTAAGGCTAGGTCCGCGTGCGAAGAGAAGGAGATTGCCACGTGTGTCGAACTGGGCCGGGGGCTACTGGCGTCCTGGGGCCTAGACTGCGGGGGCTGGGGGCCTGAGGAAGGGAAGCCCACGGTGGAGGAAGGTTGGAGGGGAGGAGGGGTGGTCTAGCCCAAGGGGGCAATCAGGCCCAAATTTGGGCCCAGCTGAATGGAGGCCTGCGTTTGGGCAGGCTGTCGAGATTTAAAGCCCACAGCCTGGGTACCCGAGCCTCTCGAAGGCCCTTCGTCCCGTCTGGACGAAGCCAATGGAGATTTGGTTGGCCATGAAGGAGGTATTGACGAGACGTTGCCTTCGTTGGTGTTGGAGGAGATGACCGTTGGGGAGAGGACCGTTGGGGGGATGGGTGAGTCTGGGGAGGAGAGCGTCGTGAATCTTGAGCCACTGGGGCCAGGGACCATCGCGTGTGGGGATTTGTCGCGACGAGGACCGGTGGGGGGTGGAGGAAGACGGCAATTCTTGCGTGTAACCTGCATCCAGGGGCCATAAGCCGCTGGGGAGGGAGGTTCAGTGGTTGGGGTGCTACTGGCAACGACGGGTGTTGGCGGGGGCGAAGGATCGGCTGATGGCACTGGAGCAGGAGCAGGAGGGACCTCGGGTCGGGAAGGACATTGCTCGGCGCCATGCCCAACCTGGCCACAGTTGAAGCAAATTTGGGGGAGGCCCTCGTACGCCACCGGGATGGCCTCCCCGTCAAGTTCCACCACCGAGCGAAGAGGAGCACTCAGATCCAGTACCACGGCGACACGGGCAAACCTTCCCTGGTAAGTTTGTTGCGTGTTCTGGTCTATTTTCACCGTTTTCCCTACCAGATTGCCTAGAACTGTTAGAATCGATGGGTGATATCTGGCGATTGGGAGAGATGGGAACCAAATCCAAGCAACAACGAGGATAATGCAACTAGTGGAGGGGCGAAACGCCGGCGTCCACGGTTGGACGGATAAGACATTGCCGGTGATAATCCAAGGTCCCTGTGTCAAGGTATGGATATAATCGCATTCCTCTTTGAAATTAATCAAGTAGAAGTCATTATCCAGATCCACAATTTTCAAGGGACCCATAGGATGCCACATTGCGAGGAGACGATCCCTAAGCATGTTGAATCCCATTCGACGCCCCAAGAGTTTGATCACAACTGCGTTGGCCCATACAGTGTCCAATTGGCTGCGGAAGGTAGGTGATAATTTAATGCCCAATCCATGTGACCCCTGAATGATGTTAATGTCACCCTCTGTTAGCTCTATAAGGGCTTCGTCCGGCCAAAAGAGGTTGGGCACCTCGTTAGCAGTATTGGGAAGTCCAGAGACCGCGACACTGTAGCTCAGAGGAGGCTGATGGACCGGCTGGTCGGGGGGTGGAGGATCGTCCTCACGCTCCCTGACTCATACTTTTTTAGCTGTGTGAACGTTGGAATCCTGGGCTGGTGGCGAGCTCATAGCGATCAGAGGCCAGGAGCCGAAGAAGATGAAAGGAACTGTAGCAGTTACTACGGAAATAAAAAAAGTGTAGGAGTAGTAGTGTTAGTTCTAACTAAAAAGCTATAATACGGAGAAATCGTTATTGTCGAAGTAACGTTGTGTTGCCAGAATCGAAGGAGTATCATGAGATCTTATCTATTTTTGACATGTTCGTATCCTTCTTAAGTGTTATCTTTACGTTTTTTGATGATTATCATAATTATGGTTTTATTATTTCCCTCGTAGGAGTAAAATTTTATTTCTTTCTTTTTTTAATGGTTAGGATTCATAGAAGGAATATTTAATCCTTAAAATAATATATTTTTTTTACTAAATTATACTTTTTCTCTAAGACTCATTTTTAAATGACAAATAAGAAACTTTTTTCAAATGATAAATGAAATATATTAAATTGAATATTCAATTAAAAAATTTTACTCAAGTTCGAACTTAATTAGAGGTTTAGTTTAAATTTCAATGACTTATTAAGTGTTATAAATTTTAATGTATTTTTAATTTTAGTCTATTATTCTAATATTAAATAAAATATATTAAATTAAACATTTTATGTGCAAATTCCAAATATAATATTTGAAAACATTCCCTTGAAAATTGCACCTAAAATATTCCCTTGAAAACATATTTTTTTATCAAGATATAACGTTATCTTTCGATTTAATGTTTATACCGAAGAAAACATTAAATATACTATCCTATCCTTGAGAATAAATAAAAAAGAAATATTAAATATAGTTTTTTAAGAAATACGATATTAGATATACTTTAAACCAATTTTTTACTTGGTAAAATTGGAATAAAATTAAATTAAAATTGCATTATCTAATATTAAAAGCAAATTTATCATTAATCTATAGTAAAAGCAAATTTATCATTAATCAGTTGATAAAAGTTTGCACTCCTATCCATTTATAATGTTTAAACTTTGCTTGTGAACAATAAATTTGTTGCTAATAATTTTAGATACAAACCTTCCTATTACTTTTCAATTTTAATGGTATCCAAACTTTCTAAAAGATTAATCTTTTATTTTGACGTCAAAAAATCAATGAACTTTTTAAAATAATAATAAAAAGAAAACAATTATCTTGAACAATTCATTAAAATAAAAATTGAAATTATAATGAAAAGCTATGAAGAGGTTTAGAAAATTTTATCTTAACTAATTAATGATAAATCTCCTTTTAATATTAAATAATTCATTTTTATGATAATTTTAAATCCTATTTTACTGAGTCAAAAATTAGTTTAAAGTATATCTAACATTATATTTTTCAAAAATTATATTTAATATTTAATATTTAATATTTTTATTTCTTCTCGATAGGATAGTATATTCAATGTTTTCTCCAATGATCCAATAAAATTGAGCCCTTTTTGCAGATGATTATGGAAATTAAAAAAAAAGTGTAGGAGTTGTAGTGTTAGGTCTAACTAAAACGCTATAGTTCAGAGAAATTGTTGTTGTCGAGCTAACGTTGTGTGGCCAGAATCAATGGAGTATACAGTGAGATCTTATCTGTTTTTGACATGTTCTTATCCTCGTTAAGTGCTATCTTTACATCTTTCGATAATTGTCATAATTATGGTTTTATTATTTCACTCGCAGGAGTAAAATTTTCTTTCTTTCTTCTTTTAATGGTTGGAACTCATGGAAAGAATATTTAATCCTTAAAATAATATATATCATTTTTTACTACGTTATAATTTTTCTTCCTAAGACTCCCTTTTAAATGACAAATAAGAAAATATTTTCAAATAATAAGAAATTGAGTATTCATTTAAAAAAAATTTACTCAAGTCCAAACTTAGTTAGAGATTTAGTTTAAATTTTAATGACTTATTGACCGTTATATAAATTTTAATATATTTTTAATTTTAGTCTATTAATCAAATAATAAATAAAATATATTAAATTAAAAGTTTTAGGTGCAAATACCAAAGATAATATTTGAAAACATTCGCTTGAAAATAGTTTACGTATAATGTGTTCAGAGTTTGGTATTTACACCTTAAACCTTTCCTGGAAAACAGAATTTTTTAACAAGATATAACATTATCTTTCGATTTAATGTTTATACCAAAGAAAACATTAAATATACTATCCTATCTTTGAGAATAAATAAAAAGAAATATAAAATGTAATTTTTTAAGAAATACGATATTAGATATACTTTAAACCAATTTTTGACTTGGTAAAATCCGAATAAATTTAAAGGAAAAAAACATTGTCTAATACTAAAAGCAAATTTATCATTAATCAGTTGATAAAAGTATTCACTCCATTCCATTTATCTAAATTTTATTTAAATAAGTGTTTAAAATTTGCTTGTGAATAATAAATTAGTTGCAGATAATTTAGATCCAAACCTTCCTTTTACTTCTTTTCAATTTTAACTATATCCAAACTTTCTACAAGATAAATCTTTTATTTTGATGTCAAACAATCAATGAAACATTTTAACATAACAATAAAAAGATAACAATTATCTTGAACAATTCATTAAAATAAAAGTTGAAATTATATTGAAAAACAATAAGGAGATTTAGAAATTTTATCTTAACTAGTAAATGATAAATCTCCATTTAATATTAAATAATGCAATCTTATGTTAATTTTAAATCCTATTTTATCGAGTCAAAAATTAGTTTAAAGTATATCTAACTTTATATTTTGTCAAAAATTATATTTAATATTTCATTTTTTATTTCTTCTCGATAAGAAAGTATATTCAATATTTTCTACAATGATCCAATAAATCGAGCCTCTTTTGCAGATGATTATGGAGATTAAAAACGTATAGAAGTAGTAGTGTTAGGTCAAACTAAAAAGCCGTAATTTGGTGAAATTGTTGTTGTCGAGACAATGTTGTGTAGTTGGAATTAATGGAGTATATAGTGAGATCTTATATGTTTTTGGCATATTGTTATCTTCGTTAAGTGATATCTTTATATCTTTTGATAATTATCATAATTATGGTTTTATTAATCCACTCGTACAAGTAAAATTTTCTTTCTTTCTTTTTTTAAAAGTTGGAACTCATGGAAGGAATATTTAATCCTTAAAATAATTTATATTTTTTTACTATATTATACTTTTTTAAGACTCCCTTTTAAATGACAAATAAGAAAGTATTTTCAAATAATAAATAGAATATATTAAATTGAATATTCATTGAAAACTTTTAACTGAAGTTCGAAATTAATTAGAGATTTAGTTTAAATTTTAATGACTTATTGAGTGTTATAAAATTTAATGTATTTTTAATTTTAGTCTATTATTCTAATAATAAATAAAATATTTTAAATTAAATATTTTAGGTGAAAATACCAAAGATAATATTTGAAAACATTCTCTTGAAAATAGTTTACGAGTAATGTGTCCACAGTTTGGTATTTTCACCTAAAGCATTCTCTGGAAAACATAAATTTGTTCACAATATATAACATTATCTTTCGACTTAATGTTTATACCAGAGAAAACATTGAATATTGTATTCTATCCTCGAGAATAAATAAAAATAAATATTAAATACAGTTTTTTAAGAAATAGATATTACATATACTTTAAACCAATTTTTCACTTGGTAAAATTCGAATAAAATTAAAGTAAAAATGAATTATCTAATATTAAAAGCAAAATTATCATTAATCAGTTGATAAAAATATGCACTCCTTTCCATTTATATAAATCTTATTTAGATAAGTGTTTAAAATTTGCTTGTGAATAATAAATTGGTTGCCAATAATTTGGATACAAGTCTTCCTTTTACTTCTTTTCAAGTTTAATTGTATCCAAACTTTCTAAAAGATTAATATTTTATTTTGATGTCACGCAATCAATGAACGTTTTAAAATAATAATAAAAAGATAACAATCATTTTGAACAAATCACTAAAATAAAAGTTGAAATTATATTGAAAAACTATAAAGAGATTTAGAAAACTTTATGTTAACTAATTAATGATAAGTCTCTTTTTAATATTTAATTTTTTTATTTCTTCTCGATAGCATAGTATATTCAATGTTTTCTCCAATGATCCAATAAATCTAGCCCTTTTTGCAGATGATTATGGAAATAAAAAAAGTGTAGGAGTAGTAGTATTAAGTCTAACTAAAAAGTTGTAATTCAGAAAAATTATTGCTACCGAGAAAACATTGTGTGGTCGGAATCAATAGAGTGTATAGTGAGATCTTATCTGTTTTTTGGCATGTTCTAATCCTCATTAAGTGATATCTTTACGTCTTTTGATAGTTATCACAATTATGATTTTATTATTTCACTAGTAGAGTAAAATTTTCTTTCTTTATGTTTTAGTGGTTGGAATTCATGGAAGACATATTTAATCCTCAAAAGAATATATATCATTTTTTATTATATTATACTTTTTTTCTAGGACTCCCTTTTAAATGACAAATAAGAAAATATTTTCAAATAATAAATAAAATATTTTAAATTGAATATTCAATTAAAAATTTTATTCAAGCCCGAAATTAATTAGAGATTTATTTTAAATTTCATTGACTTATTAAATGTTACAAATTTTAATGTATTTTTAATTTTAGTTTATTATTCAAATAATAAATAAAATATACTAAATTAATTGTTTTAGGTGCAAATACCAAAGATAATATTTGAAAACATTCCCTTGAAAATAGTTTACGGATAATGTGTCCACACTTTGGTATTTCCACCTAAAACATTACTTGGAAAAAATAATTTTTTTAACGAAATATAGCTTTATCTTTCGATTTAATGTTTATACACAAAAAAACATTAAATATGCTATCCTATCCTCGAGAATAAATAAAAAAGAAATATTAAATATAGTTTTTTAAGAAATACAATATTAGATATACTTTAAACCAATTTATAACTTGGTAAAATTTGAATAAAATTAAAGTAGAAATGCATTATCTAATATTAAAAGAAAATTTATCATTAATCAGTTATTAAAAATATGCACTCCTATCCATTTATCTAAATCTTATTTAGATAAGTGTTAAAAATTTTATCTTAACTAATTATTGATAAATCCCCTTTTAATATTAAATAATTCATTTTTATGTTAATTTTAAATCCTATTTTACCAAGTCAAAAATTAGTTTAAAGTATATATAGCATTATATTTTTCAAAAATTATATTTAATAGTTAATATTTCTTTTTTATTTTTTCTCGATAGGATAGTATATTCAATGTTTTTTCCAATAATATAATAAATCGAGTCCTTTTTGCGGATGATTATGGAAATTAAAAAAGCGTAGGAGCAGTAGTGTTTGGTCTAACTAAAAAGCTATAATTCGAAGAAATTGTTGTTTTAAAGATAATGTTGTGTGACCGAAATCAATAGAGCTTATATTAAGATTTTATCTATTTTTGACATGTCTTATTCTTGTTAAGTGCTATTACGTATTTACGTCTTTTAATAGTTATCATAATTATGGTTTTATTACTTCACTCATAGGAATAAAATTTTCTTTCTTTCTTTTTTTAATGGTTGGAACTCATGGGAGGAATACTAAATCCTTAAAATAATGTATATATTTTTACTATATTATACTTTTTTTCTAAGACTCCCTTTTAAGGGACAAATAAGAAAGCATTTTCAAATAATAAATAAAATATATTAAATTGAATATTCAATTAAAATTTTTTGCTCAAGTTCAAACTTAATTAGAGATTTAGTTTAAATTTCAATAACTTACTGAGTGTTATAAATTTTAATGTATTTTTAATTTTAGTCTATTATTCTAATAATAAATAAAATATATTAAATTAAATGTTTTAGGTGTAAATACCAAATATAATATTTGAAAACATTTTCTTGAAAAAAGTTTACGTATAACGTGTCCACAGTTTGGTATTTACACCTAAAACAGTCCCTTGCAAACATAATTTTTTTATCAAGATATAACATTATCTTTCGATTTAATGTTTATACCCGTGAAAACATTAAATATACTATCCTATCCTCTAGAATAAATAAAAAATATATATTAAATATTTTTTTAAGAAATATGATATGGGATATACTTTAAACCAATTTTTGACTTGGTAAAATCAGAATAAAATTAAAGTAAAAATGCATTATCTAACATTAAAAGAAAATTTATCAGTTGATAAAAGTACGCACTCCTATCTATTTAGATACAATTCTTCCTTTTACTTCTTTTAAATTTTAACTATATCCAAACTTTCTAAAAGATTAATCTTTGATTTTGGTGGCAAACAATCAATGAACATTTTAAAATAATAATAAAAAGATAACAATTATCTTGAAATATTAATTAAAATAAAAGTTGAAATTATATTGAAAAACTATAAAGAGATTTAGAAAAAATTTTCTTAACTAATTAATAATAAATCTCCTTTTAATATCAAATAATTCATTTTATGTAAATTTTAAATCCTATTTTACCAAGTCAAAAATTAGTTTATTATATATCTAACATTATATTTTGTCAAATTTTATATTTAATATTTAATATTTCTTTTTTATTTCTTCTCGATAGGATAGTATATTCAATGTTCTCCAATGATCCAATAAATCAAGTCCTTTTTGTAGATGATTATGCAAATAAAAAAGTGTAAGAGTAATAGTGTTAGGTCTAACTAAAAAGCTGTGATTAAGAGAAATTGTTGTTGTCAAGATAATGTTGTGCGGCTAGAATCAATAGAGTATATAGTGATATCTTATCTATTTTTGGCATGTTCTTATCCTCGTTAAGTGTTATCTTTACGTCTTTTGATAATTATCATAATTATGGTTTTATTATTTCACTTGTGGGAGTAAAATTTTCTTTTTCATTTTTTAATGGTTGGAACTCATGGAAGGAATATTTAATCCTTAAAATAATATATATCATTTTTATTATATTATACTTGTTTTTAAGACTCCCTTTCAAACGACAAACAAGAAAGTAATTTCAAATAATAAATAAAATATATTACGTTAAATATTCAATTAAAAATTTTAATTTTTTATTTAAGTCTTAACTTAATTGGAAATTTAGTTTAAATTTAAATGACTTACAGAATTTCCAAAAGTTTTATAAATAAAATTTAATATATTTTTAATTTTAGCCTATTATTTAAATAAAATATATTAAATTGAATATTTTAGGAGCAAATATCAAATTGTAGATACATAGTACGTATTGCACCTAAAACCAATGATGTGAATTTCATACCGTTCCGTACCTACCAGCCGAAAAATGGTACTGGTATGGGTGTTGTGGGTATCGGACAAAAATTTTAGTCGGTACTAGCTATTTTCGATCGGTACCGACAATATCGGATAATTCCGGACGGTTTAGTAAAAAAGGAAAAAATGGGGACCAATTTGCAAATTTAAAAATTTCTAACCCTAAAACCAACCCCTCCTCTCTATTGCGATCCTCTCACCTCTTTTCTCTCTCTTGCGCACCGCATTCACCATCTCTCTCTCTCTCACCGTCTCTCATCTCTGACTCTCACTGTTGATGCCGCCTCAGCCTCATCCTCCTTCGGCTCCTCCTCTCCTCCTCTGTCGTGGTCTCGCCTCGCCGTCTTCATCAGTTCATCTTCAACCTTCCTCCACGCTGGGCGAAGACGCCACTGCTCGCTACAGTCGTCACCGTCGCAGCTAAGGTCCAACACACCAACGTACACCGTACCAGGCACCACCGCCGCCCCATCGAACCACCGCACCTTGTTTTTGGGTGTGTGTTTTTCTGTCATTTTTTGAAATTTTCCTACTTTATTTAATTTTTTATTGTGTTCGATGATGGATTTTTGAAAGTTGGATGATGAATTTCTGATTGTTATTGTTGAATGTCGATGGTATTACCGTATTGGGGTTGCTTGTATTTATGAATTAGTTGTATTTCTAGTGTTGAGTTAAAATTGGATATACTGTTGTGTTGACCTGACGGTGTTGAATCTGTTGATTGATTCTGTTGAAGCCTAGTTGAAGTTGAAGCTGCTTAAAGGGGTTTTGTCTTGTGATTGTTGAAGACTTGAAGTTAATTCTGCTGACGGTGTATTATTGAAGACTTGAAGTTAAAATTATGTATTTGTGATTTGGAATTTGGAAATGGGTATACCGGTATAGTATAGTTGTTAACTGTGAAAAACTGAAAATTGGAAAATAAAATATAATGCATATTAACTAAAATTTACAATTTTAATAAAAGTTTAGAAATATATGTTCGAACTTTTTATTATATAAAATATATAAAATCAAATCACAAAATTAAAGTATTAAATTTTTATTTTTTATTTTAGTATAATAGTCATTTACATCCAATTCTATTTACAGTTACATACATAGTTTACAACATACTTAAGGAAACTATTTAAACACTATTTTTTCCTTTTTTAATCATTAATTACAATGATAAACTACGCATTTAGGTTGTATTTTCATATTTGATATATTGTAAAAGAAAAATTATACACGCCCAAATATTGTGTTGGAAATGGAATTGCAAATTGTTGATAATTGTTGGAATTGAAAATGGAAAGTGTTTGAAACATGTTAGAAATGGAAATGGAATTATGAATGTTTTGTCATTGTTCGAATTAGAAATTGTTGAAATGGAAATAGAATTATGAATGTTTTATGATTGTTGTAATTGGAAATTGTTAGAATTGGTAATGGAATCATGATTGTTTTGTGATTGTTGGAATTGGTAATGGAATCATGATTGTTTTTATGATTGTTGGAAATTGTCAGAATAGGTAATAGAATTATGATTGTTTTGTAATTGTTAGAATTGGTAATGAAATTATGATTGTTTTTTTATTGTTGAGATTGGAAATTGTTAGTTATTGTTGGAATTGAAATGAAATTATGATTGTTTTGTAACTGTTGGAATTGAAAATTGTTGGAAATGGTAATGGAATTATGATTGTTTTATAATTGTTGGGATTAGAAATTGTTAGTTATTGTTGGAATGAAAATGAAATTATGGTTGTTTTGAGATTATTAGAATTGGTAATGGAATTATGAATGTTTTGTGATTGTTAAGATTGGAAATTATTGAAATTGGTAATGAAACCATGATTGTTTTGTGATTGTTGGAAATTATTGGAATTGGTAATGGAACCATGATTGTTTTGTGATTCTTGGAAATTGTTGGAATTGGTCATGGAATCATGAATCATGATTGTTTTGTGATTGTTGGAATTGATAATGAAATCATGATTATTTTGTGATTGTTAAAAATTGTTGGAATTGGTAGTGAAATTATGAATGTTTTGTGATTGTTGGGATTGGAAATTGTTGGTTATTGTTAGAATTTGAAATGGAATTATGAATGTTTTGTGATTATTGAAATTGAAATTTGTTAGAAATGGAAATACAATAATGAATATTTTGTGATTGTTGGAATTGGAAACTATTAGAAATTGTTAGAAATGGAAAAACAATAATAAATGTTTTGTGATTGTTGAAATTGGAAATTGTTAGAAATTGTTTGGAATGGAAATACAATAATGAATGTTTTGTGATTGTTGAAATTGGAAATTGTTATAAATTGTTAGGAATAGAAATACAATAATGAATGTTTTGTGATTGTTGGAATTGAAAATTGTTAGGAATGGAAATATAATAATAAATGTTTTGTAATTGTTGAAATTGGAAATTGTTAGGAATGGAAATACAATAATGAATGTTTTGTGATTGTCGAAATTGAAAATTGTTAGAAATTGTTAGGAATGGAAAAACAGTAATGAATGTTTTGTGATTATTGGAATTAGAAATTGTTAGGAATGGGAAAATAATAATGAATATTTTGTGATTGTTGAAATTGAAAATTGTTTGGAATAGAAATACAATAATGAATATTTTGTTATTGTTGGAATTGGAAATTGTTAGGAATGGAAATACAATAATGAATGTTTTGTGATTGTTAGAATTGGAAATTGTTGGAAATTGTTATGAATGGAAATACAATAATGAATATTTTGTGATTATTGGAATTGAAAATTGTTGGAAATTGAAGGAAATGGAAATAACATTATGATTGTTTTGTAATTGTTGAAATTGCAAATTGTTGGAGTATGTTTTGTGTTACTTATTATATATGTTGAA
>JAOSBK010032731.1:0-10662 GCA_027568895.1 Erythroxylum shatona | reverse complement strand
TAATCGACATTTTGTCTTGTAAATGAAAATGTTTCTGAATAAAAGTGGGCCCAAATTTGCGATTATTAAAAAAAATTATATCAACTTTTGATTGTTTTAGTGCTCTAGCACACCACTCTTGCGGGATACGGACTCGAATATCACCATCGATATCGAGTTCGAGTCTTGCAGGAGTGGGGTGTTACACATAGCCTTTTAGATTGCAAAGATTTATTAGCTTATGAAATTAGTGGCCTAAGTTACTTAGGGCTAAATATGTCGGTTAATTAGGATACGATGCTAGTCCATTCACCCTAGGAAATTGCCATACTCCTTTATAATTTTAGGGCAATCAAATAAGTAGAATTATTAGTACATTTGCATAAAAATAATTAGATAAAGCAATAAGGTAGGCTAATTTTGTGTTTAAAAAAATAAGGAAAAGGAAAAAAGGGAAAGTTGTATAAACTTTAACTAAAATAACTATTCCGCTGGACTTCAAGTTATAAAAAGAGCTAGTAGCTAGTTAAGAATGTGATGTAACTGGATCGACATTCATCACAAATGTTTGCCTCCACGTAAAATGACTAGCTTTATGTCCTTAAAGAAAATCAACAACAAGAATGTTTTCAAATAAAAACTACCAAACTTGTTAGTAGCTTGTTTTTTCATGAAAACCTTATGAGGAATAGCTACATTTTTGTTTTGACTAAATGATTATCAATATGTGTGTACAAGTGATAAAGGTGAATAGACTTAACATTAAAATTTTGATTAGTTTGTATATTTAGTCCAAGGTGATTAGACACAAATTTTGCTTGTTAATAAGTTAGAACGACTTGGAGGATGATGTTTATAGTTAAATTTGTTTCGCTAAGTCAAAGCCATTATCTCATTACTGTATTGTGTGTTTTGTGATTTTATGTGTTTGTTGTTTTATTTGCTTGAGGAACATTTAAGTGTGGAGATCTTGATAAATGTAAATTGCATAATGTTTTAGGGAATAGTTTGATATGTGTTTAGTTGTTAGTTCAATCATTTAGTACGTGTTTAGTTGTTAGTTTAATTATTTAGTATGCATTTAGGTTAAAATTGTGTTAGTTTGTTAATTATTTATGTTTTAATTGTTTTATGGATTAACACAAGTCAAGATTATGCTTTTGAGGGACCTTGATTTGTTTGTTAGTATTTCAGGGTCAACATCGAAGAACGGAGAAATTCTAGCGACGTTCAGGTGGAAACAACGGCCCACGATCATGGCATGTTAAGCCACGATTATGACAGAAGCATTAGATTTAGCCTATGATTGTGACAGAAAACTAGTAAATAGCCCACGATTATGGTCTACAGGGCCACAGTCATGGCCTACGTCATGTAAATACGTAAACACTTAAGAATGTTAAGTTTTAAGGCATTTTTGGACCTTTCAGACCTAAAAAAAACCCTAGGACTCATCAAAACACAAGAGGACATTTAAATAACAAAAACGAGGTAAAAGAGAGTTGTTTCATCAACCACCTTGAGAAACCCTAGAGAAATCATAAAGAGATAGAGGAAGAGAAGAAGGAAGAGAAAAGAGGAGAAGAAGCTGACTCAACGAACTTCTTGAATCAAGAGGTTTCCCAATGTTGCTGCCACCCATCATACATTTAGATTGTATTTCCTCTTTAATTTCATTTTTATTATTATATAGAATTGGATTAAATAGTTGATGATAGATCTAGAATATTGAGGATGTTCTAAACTCACTTTTGAAATTTTACTATTAAATTAATGAAATCTGATTGTTTATGTGTTTATTAGATTTGTTGTGGTTTAAATCAAATGAAAAACAATTAAATTGGACTAACGAGAGTTAGATGAATTAATATAATAAGAATTGAATCAAATCAAGAAATTGTGTGAAGAGAGATCTTGCATAGGTTTCCGATAGTTTATTAGAGAACTTCAGAACTAATTAGGGTTTAGAATAGGTTGTAAATTAAGAGATTTCAACCCCCATAATATGATCAGGGTTTATAATTTAGGGTTAATGATTATAACTTGAGAGAGAGTAATCAACTCAAAGATAGCCTAGAACTAACAATATGATAATTCATAATCAGTTAGGTTAGCATTAAGGATAGGTAAAATTCCTTTATTCTCAATTGTAATTTCTTTCGGTTGATTATTGGATGTGCTGCAATTGCTTAATAATTAGTATATTCGTATTTGATTCTTAAGTTAATTGATTGAATTAAATTCTCATTTTTAGTTTCATTACATTTTGGATTTCTGTTATTGTTTTTGACTTTAGATTTTAGGAATAGATCAACTCCCTCCTCACGGGATCGACACCTTTGGTACTATGCTAACAAACCGTAAGCTTGCGGCCTATTAGAGGTTAATATTAAAACTTACACACTGCAAACACCCTATCACACAACAAAGTTAGTAAGAGGCATTTCATTTCTTTTGCTTATATTGCCAACCCTTTGTCATCTATCACATCTAATGCAATAATTATGAGCATATCCATAAAGGGAAGGCCAATACAAAACACTTTGAAGGACCTTATCAATGGTTTTTCTTGCCTCCAAAATGTCCTCCATAACATATGTTGTGGCAAAAATGCAGCACTTGCAATTGCTCCTCCTTTGAGACACATCTACGAATGATCTCATCCTTGCAAATCTTGAACAAATAAAGCTCGTCCCAAAAATAGTACTTGCAAGAATGTAGAAACCTTTTCTTTTCTTGAAATTTCTTGTCAGTTCTCAAGATACCACAAGCAAGATAATTAGAAATTTTGACATACCGTGGGACTTGTGATACCACAAATAAATCTTTGTCAGGCAATCGTTCAAAAGCAGTCTGAGGTGCAATATATGCATTATCATCATTAGGTTGTAACCTAGAAAGGTGATCAACAACTAAATTCTCACTACCTTTCTCATCCTTAATTTCCATTTTAAACTTTTACAATGTTAAACCCCACCTAATGAGTCTAAACTAATGAGTTTAGGTTTAGCTTATGGTTTATTCAATAGATATTTTAAAGGAGTATGATCTAAAAACACAACGAACTTAGAACCTATCAAATATGATTTGAATTTATCAAATGTAAAAACCACAGCTAACATTTCTTTCTCAGCGGTTTTGTAATTCACTTGTGCATCATTCAAGGATAGAATCACATAGTAAACCAATGAAAGATTTGTTAATTCTCTTACTAAGAATGACTCTAATGGCATACCTCAAAACATCACATATAATCTCAAAAGGAAAAGTCCAATTAGGTGCAACAATCATAGGGGAAAAAGTTAACTTTTCTTTTAAAATATTGAATGTTTTGAGGCACTCATCATCAATCATGAATGGGACATCTTTACTAAGCAAATTACACAGAGGATGAGATATTTTTGAAAAATCTTTTATAAACCTCCTCTAAAATCCAACATGCCTAAAAAACATTTAATACCTTTAACTGATGTTAAAGGTGGCAAACTAGTAATTAAATGAATTTTGGCTTTATCCACTTCTGTGCCCTTATGTGATACTACATGTCCTAAAATAATGCCATAATCTACCATAAAATGACTCTTTTTTCCAACTTAACATTACATTCAATACATAGCTTAAGCATAAGAGTCAATTTATGCAAACAATTATCAAAAGAATTACCAAAAATAGAGAAATTTTCCATAAATACCTTAATGAATTTGTCGACCTTTTGTAAAAAATGGACAACATGCATTTCTAAAATGTACCATATACATTGCAAAGCCCAAATGGCATCCTTCGGAAAGCAAATGTCCTAAATAGACATATAAAGGTTATCTTGGGTTAAACCTCTAATGCTAAAGGAACTTGACAATAACCTGAAAGACCATCAAGAAAATAATAGAAAGCATGGTCAGATAATCTATCTAGCATTTGGTCAATAAATGATAAAGGAAAATGATTTTTCTTGGTCACATTATTCAACTTCCTATTGTCTATACACATTCTCCAACCTGTCTAAGTGTGTGTCAATTTTCTCATTTTGAACTACAATTATGCCTATTTTCTTAGGTACTATATGCATAGAACTAAGCCACCCACTATCTACTATAGGGTAGATCACCCGCTTATTAAAAAGCTTAAGAACCTCCTGCTTAGCTACCTCACTCATGTTTAGGTTGAGCCTCTTTTGGGGCTCTCTTACTGACCTAGCCCCCTCCTCTAAGAGTATTTTGTGCATGCATACGAATGGAATAATGCCTTTTATATCACTCAACCCTCAACCAATGGCTTTCTTAACCCTTTTTAGTTCCTTCACAACTTTCTCTTCCTCCTCACTTCTAAGAGAAGCACAAATAATCACTGGATGTAAGTTGTTCTCCTTAAGGAAAACATATTTCAAGTGTTTTGGGAGCTCATTTAGTTCTAATACTTTTGATGGATTAGCTTCTCCTTTAACCTCTTCATCTATGTAAACAGTCTCAAGATCTCTTTCTTTATTCTCAGTACCTAAAATCAACTTGCACTCTCCAATTTCTAAATCTAAAATTTCAACTTCCTTGCCCAAAGTTAAGGCAAGCTCAAGCTTGTCATCACTACTTTCTTGTAAGAAATCATCTCTAAAAGCAAGATCAATACAATTAAGAAAGAAGCATTTTTTATGCATAACAATAGTGAGAATAGGGGAAGTATTAAAAGTTGAAAACTTGATAGTTTGTCCTAAAATAGCCATGGTTAATTTTCCATTTTTAACATCTATCAAAGTGTTAGTGGTGGCCATGAAAGGTTTTCCTAACAAAATAGTATGTTCACCATTCCTAGGAATTTCTTTCCCCATATCAAATACTATAAAGTCCATAGGAGCTATTAACCCCCCAACCTGTACTAACATGTCTTTTATTATCCCCTTAGGGAATCTAAGAGTTTGATCTGCTAATTGCAAGACAATTTTGGTTTGTTTAAATTCCCCAAGCTCTAAATGCAAATAAGTAGAATAGAGCATCAAATTGATACTAGCACCCGAATCACACATGCCAGTTGTTCCTTTCCTATTCGCCATAGTGGTGTTAATTAAAAAAACTCCTAGGATCCTTTATTTTAGGAGATGACTTATGCTGTAAAATAGTATTTGTTACCTCCGAACCATTACCTTCTCATTTGGTGCATACCTCTTCCTTTTAGTGATCAAATTTTTGAAAAACTTGGCATAGGCCGGTATATTTTTATTCACCTTAAGTAAGGGAAGACTTATACTTACCAAGGAAAGCATATCATAGATTTTAGAAAATTGCTTATCAAGCTTCTCACCTTTCAATCTGCTCGGCAAAGGATTTGAATGCTTGTATGGGTTAGAGGACTTATACAACTTTGGTGATGTTGAAGCTTCTAGATTTTCCTCCTCCAGTGGTGTTGTGATAGTTTTTTCCTTCTCACCATCCTATTCTTGCTATGTTCCTATATTCACAAAATTATCAACCTTGCTATGTATTACCTTACCACTTCATAAGACCATAATTGCTTTAGCTTGCTCTGGTTGTCTTGGAAACTTTCCCTTTTGGTTAGCTTGAAGTTGATTGACCAATTGCCCCACTTGGGTTTTGATCGCAGTTTTCTAATATATGTAAGTTTTAACATTTTAACCTCGAGATTCAACAAGTGTATGTGTTGTTTGCATAGTACCTAAGGTGCTGATCCCACGAGGATGGTTAATGTAATCCTAAAGTCTAACGTCAGAAACTATTAAACAGAAATTAAGTAAATGTGAATGTAAACACGATAACTAAATAAATCAAATAAACCAAAATTAAGTAACAAAACACCAATTGACAAAGCCATTAATGAAAATTGATTGATTTATTGAACAATAATAGCACACCCTAGAATTCAACCTAGTGAATTAACCAAAAGAGAGAAAGGGAAATTATCTATCCTTAATGCTAACCTAACCAACTAAGATTTATCGAATTAATAGTTCTTGACGATCCTGGGGTTAATTATTCTCTCTCAAGTTATAATTGAACCTTAAAGTATAAACCTTAATTAGATTGTGGGAAGTTGTAATCTATCAATTAACAACCTATCCAAAACCTAATCAATTCTTATGTTATCTAATAAACAATTGGAAACCTATACGTGATCTCTCTACATAAGTTTTACCAACTTGATTTAATTCAAAATCTATTAAATTACCTAACTCTCGTTAGCCCAATTTAATCATTTTTTCTCAATTCGCCCTCTTAGTTTATTGTCGAGATATGAAGTACAGAATTAAACCATAATTAATTCAATGAACATATAAAACAACCAGATTTCATTAAATCAAAAATAACATTCCAAAGGTGAGTATAAAACATGAATCAACAATTTGATTTTATCGTCAAACTATATATCCTAATTCTACAATCAAATAAAACTAAAATACATAGGAAATATAACTCGAATGGATGATAGGAGGCCATAACTTTGTAAAGCTTCTTTTTCCAGGAAGCACGTCGAGTTTGCATCATCTTCCTCTTCTCTCTTCCTTCTTTTCTTTGTCGATCTCTTAAAGTTCTCTTATATAGGGTTTCGTTGTGGTGGCTGATCAAAAGCCCCTCGTCCTTGTTTTTCTTATTCTTTATATAACTTTTGTATTCTAGGTATCCCTAGGGTTTTTTTGGGGTCAAAAAGGTCTGAAAAATCCCTCAAAACTCAAATTTTCTGAGTGCCTGCGCATTTGCCTGATGTTATTTTGACTTGAATGTCTCTAAAACTTCTCCGTTCTTTGATGTTGGCCTTAAAACACTAACAAACACATAAAGGTACCTCAAAGACATAATAATTAAGCTCAAATGCTTGTACTAACCCATAAAAACACTTAAGCACAAATAATTAACAAATTAACACAATTCTACCAAAAACACATACTAAACAGTTGAATAAATAGATAAACACATATCAAATTATACCTTAAAACACGATGCATTTCAAACTTATCAACATCCCCACACTTAAAAGTTTGCTTGTCCTCAAGCAAATAAATAACAAACACACAAAAATTCACACAACATACAATGCAGTAATGAGACAATGACTTCAACTTCATGAAATAAATTTAACTTGAAACACAATCATTCAAGTCATTTTAATTCATTAACATGCAAAATCCATATATTGGGACTTTGAACTAAATATACATATTAATCCAGATTCATCTGTTAAATTATTTACCCTTCTCAATTACACACACTCATTAATAATTCATTGGTTGTTCAACTTTGTAACTAGTCCTAAGTATGTTTTCATGAAAAGTCAAACTATTACAAGTTTGGTAGGTTTTATTCGAAAACACATGTTTATTTTGATTAACTTTTTCTGAACATGGACTTAGTCTTTTTAAGTGGAGGCAAACATTGGTAATGCATGTCGATCCGGTTACTCAATTAAATCATATTTTTTATTAAGCTGCTTGATTAGAACGTCACTATAGCCTTTTTACATGAAGGTGCACATCTGTGATGCATGTGGATTCTATGACTTAGCTATATCACGTTCTCAGCTAGCTAGTAGCTTTATTCATAACCCAAAGGCCAGCAGAATAGTTACTTATTTTAAAAATAACAACCTCTTCTTCTTTTTTCTTTGTTTATAATTTTATTTTATTGCCTACCTTGTTGCTTTAACTATTCATTTTCATGAAAAATACTAGCAAAGCTACTTAGGTTAAATGGCCTCAAACTATGAATGTGACAATTAGAGGGCTACACTTAAACACTAAATCCTAATTAAGCTACATATTTAATTAAAAACCCCCAGTTCACTAATTATACAAGCTAATAATTCTTTACAACCTACTAAACCATCTTCAAAATTAAATGAATTTCAATTTATCTAAGCCATTAACACATTTACATGATTCGCAAAATGCAACCTAACAGTTATAATATGCAAAATTCACAGTCAAATAAAGCACATAGCTATATCCCCACACTTGAACAACACATTGTCTTCAATGTGAGAAGGGGACAAACAAACTCATAAAGAAGGAAGAAACATAAATTAAAGTAAAACAAAAAAATAAAAATGAGATTAAATTTAAAAAGAAAAGGGGTTAGAACAAAGCCTTATAGTGATGGAGGTGGGGATGATGTTGAAGGTGGTAATTGAAAGCCTTGAGCCTCGAAATAGCGATGAATGCGATGTATGTCCTGGCTTTGACATCATTGGGTTCGGGCCATCTCCTTCATCCTTTTGGAGTTCTCTACAAGTGTATCCGTAATTACCTTGGTATTTACGGAGATTATGTCCAGTACCTTCTTCCAGCCCGGTTCTTCTGTATCTTCTTCCTCCTCGAATTCTTCACTGGTCGAATCCTCTTCTTGTTGTTATTGAGCACTTGAACTTGTTTGACCAATCCTATCCTTGACATATGTTTTGGCACTAATATCTTGAAGTTCCATATTATGGGAGTTTAGGATTTCAACTTGTCATAAATGATGATGGTTCCTGAATTCAGGACGGTAGATTGTGTCTCCATTGCACTCAACTCTATAGTTATTAGCTATGGCCAAAAGCAAATAACCAATTCCTAAATTATTGCTCCTCTTCTTTCGAGTAGAAATAATTACATTAAAAATTTGGGTGGTTATGCAAACTGGGATGCTATGATCCATGCACCATAACATAAACAGTTCCTTCATCGAACACTTGTTAGTTTCCATTTTGTGAAAAACAGTTTGGCATATGAATTTGTGCATCAACAAGTGTTTGTGACTCATAATAATGTTGTGTGCATTCTTAGCATTGAAACACTCTAATCTAGTTAGTTATGTCTAATAGAGATTGACATAGAAATCGTCGTGTTGATCCACTATAGAAGATTCAGAAAAACTAAAAATTTCATACATGGTGTCAGAATCAAGCCCATAGGGTTGTCCCTGTAACCTAAACCACAATTTCCTAAGTTTATTGGATTGGTATTGAAGGGATGTAAAGAATTCTAGGTTAAATTCTTTGTAAAATAGGAATTGAAACTGAATGAACTGCCCCTATTGAATTTTCTCTGATAAACTTTTGACCTTGTTTTGCAATTCTAATCTATCTAAAGTTTCAAAATGAAAATACTTTGGAACTCTAGTTTGTTTATTGTGAAGAGAATGAAAATGAATACCTTCCTCATCTGAGAAGATCGGGAAGGTGCTCTATATTTAGCTGCTCTGTTCTTTTTCCCTTGTCCTAAGACTTAGGTTCGCCCTGCTGATTAGTCGCACTTTACTATTTGCTTGATACACGGCATACTGGTTTGCGAGTTAGTAGAAATTGGAAGAAATTTGGAAGTTTGAAATTTAGGTTGAGAGAAGTGAGAGTGTTTGGAGGGTTAAAGCTTAAAGAGACAAACTAAAAATGAAAGTGAGTGAAAAAGCGAAGCTAGAAATGAATATGTAGGTGATTATAGGGTAAAATGAATATGTAGGTGATTGAGAGAGAAAGGGAAATTATCTACCCTTAATGCTAACCTAATTGATTAAGATTTACCGAATTAAAGATTCTAGATGATCTTAGGGTTAATTATTCTCTCTCAAGTTATAATTGAACCTTAAAGTATAAACCCTAATTTGATTGTGGGAAGTTGTAATCTATCAATTTAAAACCTATCCAAAACCTAATTAGTTCTCAAGTTCTCTAATAAACAATTGGAAACCTATACGTGATCTCTCTACTCAAGTTTTACTACCTTGGTTTAATTCTAAATCTATTAAATTACCTACCTCTAGTTAGCTTAATTAATCATTTTTCACCACTCACCCTCTCAGTTTATTATTGAGATATGAAGTGTAGAATTAAACCATGATTAATTCAATAAACACATAAAACAATCATATTTCATTAAATCAAAAATAACATTCCAAAGGTGAGCATAGAACATCAATCAATAATTTAATGCTATCATCAAACTATATATCCCAATTCTATAATCAAATAAAACTGAAATACATAGGAAATGGAACTTGAATGGATGATGGGAGGTCGTAACTTCAAAAAGCTTCTTATTTTGGGAAGCAGGTTGAGTTTATGTCATCTTCCTCTTCTCTCTTTCTTCTTTTCTTTCTTGATCTCTCAAAGTTCTCTTATTTAGGATTTCAATGTAGTGGCTGATCAAAAGCTCCTCCTCCTTTTTGTCTTATTCTTTATATACCTTTTGTTTTTTTTAATGTCAAAAAGGTCCAAACAATCCCTTAAAATTTGAGTTTTCTAAGTGTCTACACGTTTGCCCAACGCAGGCCATAACCCTAGCCTTGTAAGCCATGATCATAGGCCATGTCTTGGTCTTCTGTCACGATTGTGGAAATTGAGCCATGATCGTGGGCTATCTCTAATGGTTCTGTGACGATTATGGCACATGGGCCACAATCGTGGGGCATTATTTTGGCCCAAATGTCCCCGAAACTTCTCCGTTCTTTAATATTGGCCCTAAAACATTGACAAACACATCAAGGTACCTCAAAGACGTAATAATTAAGTTCAAATGCTTTTACTAACCCATGAAAACACTTCAAACTCAAATAATTCACAAACTAACACAATTCTACTGAAAACACATACTAAATAATCGAATAAACAAATAAACAGATATCAAACTATACCATAAAGCATGATGCATTGAACACTTATCAGGTTTTGACCTTCTTTAATGATGACGCTAATGAATCAAACCTCTTGTTG
>JAOSBK010032730.1:0-10662 GCA_027568895.1 Erythroxylum shatona | reverse complement strand
GTCCCAATAATTAAATCAATAAGAGGAATAAAAAGGAATAATTAAAACATAAATATTAGACAAATATGCACTTATCAGTTTCACCTGCCCTTATACTCATCAACAGAACGATGTCTCCAAGAGGAAACATCATCACATCACATAAATGGGCCTCACTTTGCTCTCTCATGCCCATATGCCCTTAACCCTATAGCTTGAAGCCTTTTCTACTACAACCTACCCTCACCCAAACTCCATAATCAATCACCTTTTGAAAGACTGTATCACAAAAGCCAAATTACATGCATCTCAAACCTTTTGGTTGCAGTTGTTTTCCCTATCTATGATACTATTCTGCCCACAAATTCGACTTTCATATCTCAAAGTGTGTATTCCTTGGATATAGTCCACATCAAAAAGGCTATTTATGCCTCAATGCCAAGGGTCAAATCTTCACCTCTGGTCATGTTGAATTTAATGAGGAGGAATTTCCTTATCTCACTCTTTTTCCACAAAAACAGCCTACTTCTGCTTTAAAATCTCATCAGTGTCTACCTATTTCTACTCTACTTCCTGCTGCCCCTTTTCACAGGTCATTTGGAAGCACTCCTCTGCAAGCAGACAAGTCATCTCTACTTTCCCAAACAGACAACACTCATCAGGTACATTCCTCTCCACTTTTATCTACTCCTTTATCAGTTTCTAATTCTTCTCCTTCTCATTCTGGTTCTCCTATTCTGCCACACCTTGAAACCATCTTCCCTTCCCAACCTTCATCTACCCATCCTATGCAAACAAGATCAAAAAGTGGTATCTACAAACCTAAACTCTACACCACTAACCTCACCCATGCTTCCCCTTCCTGTTACTCCATAGAACCTAATTCCTTTTCCTAAACTCTAAATGATCCCACCTGGTCACTGGCTATACAACATGAAATTGCTGCCTTAACTCATAGCAAGACCTGGCAATTAGTGCCATATGCCCCTCATATGAATGTTCTAGGAACTAAATGGGTATTTCGACTCAAATACAATGCTGATGGGTCTGTGGCTAAGCACAAGGCTCGCCTTATTGCTAAGGGGTTTAATCAAACCCCTGGAGTTGATTTCACTAAAACATTCAATCAAGTGGTAAAGGCTTCTACTATCAAGATTATTCTCTCCCTGGCCGTCTCTCATCACTGGGATATCCGACAGATCGATGTGAACAATGTCTTTCTCAATGGCTTGTTATAGGAAGAAGTTTATATCAGTCAACCTCAGGGTTTCGAGGATCCTATTAAGCCTAACCATGTCTGTCGACTGCTAAAGGCTCTATATGGGCTCAAACAAGCCCTTAGGGCTTAGTTTCAACCCTCAAACAAGCTCTCAATCAGTGGGGATTTCAGAACTCTAAATCAGACACCTCCCTATTCTACTACAAACATCAAGACACTATTGTCATTCTCCTGGTTTATGTTGATGACATTTTAGTCACTGGCAATGATCCACAAGCCATCCAAGCAATTATTGCTAAGCTACATAATAAATTTGCTCTAAAATCTCTTGGCAGTCTTAATTATTTTCTTGGTTTTGAGGTTTATCGCAATTCTACTAGACTCTATCTATCACAACACAAGTATATTCATGACTTACTTGACCGAGCTAATATGTTGTCTTGTAAGCCCTGCTCCACTCCTGTCTCCACCAGCACCAAACTCTCCTTGCATGATGGGTCTCCTCTTGACAATCCTCCTGCCTATCGTAGTTTGGTCGATGCCTTGCAGTATCTCTGCCATACAAGACCTTACATCAGTTATATTGTCAATAAACTGAGTCAGTTTCTCTCCAATCCTGTACAGCCTTACTAGATTGCGTTAAAACGAGTTCTACATTACCTGAAGGGGTCATCTCATCTTGGTTTGCACTTCAAACCCTCGTCAACTCCACTCGCCCTTCATGCCTTCAATAACTCCAACTGGGCCAGCTCTCCAGATGATTGAAAGTCCACATCCGGTGGTTGTGTCTTCCTGGGGGGAAATCTGGTATACTGGAACTCCAAAAAGCAACAAGTTGTGACTCGATCGAGTACTAAAGCCGAGTATCGGGCTCTCTCCTAACTCTCCACTGAGGTGATCTGGCTTCTCTCCCTTCTATCTAAGCTCGGCTTCTCTATACCTCACATACCAGTTCTATGGTGCGACAACAACAGAACTCGATCCCTCTCCCAGAACCCAGTTTTTCACTCTCGCACCAAACACATCGAGGTGGATGTGCACTTCATTAGAGACAAAATCTCCGATGGAACCCTAGAAATCAAATACGTAAACTCCACCGATCAACTAGCCGATCTCCTTACCAAACCTATGACAGCTGCTCGTCTTCACCATCTCATCTACAAACTCAATCTAGTTCAGAATCCTAGGTTGAGTTTGACTGGGGATGTTACGAGAAGAACTTTACCAATTTCACTAAGTCATTTGGGAAAGGTCAGCAGTGGACCTACAACAACTAATATTGATTCAAGCCCAACGACACTACATAACAATCCAGTAAAAGGAGCACCATCAGATTCTATGATGAACCCACACCCAGGAGGGCACAGTCAAAAATGTTCTAGAAGATAGATATGATTCTAATAAATTCTGTTGTGACAAATTCTTTATTCATATACAGGAGCTGTCAGATCACGTTGTAAACATCTGTATATAAAGGTCACCATGTACATATCTTTCGATTTTAAGAAAAATCAACACAAGAAATATACAAAAGTTTCCATCATTTTCAATAGTTACATAATTCTTTCAATATGTTTGAGGAATACACCATTAGAGGACAGAAACTTGTGCAACTACGATAGTTGAGATGAATCGATTTCAGAGATAGTTTGAGGGATGTGATAAGAAAATGACTAGGATTCTAAATAAGTTCATACTGTATTATGATTTATGCGCTAATCATTTTATAAAACTTAAAGCAGAATTGTCTTTTAAGAAATAAAAATAAAAATGTTTCGTAATTGTTGTGTTACGCATGAGATTGAATCTTGCCCTAATATTTCATCAGTAATATTAGAGTCATCTTTTAATTCTATAATTTAATTAAAATTACTTGATTATCATTTATTTAATTAAAAAATTAAGGCTAAAATGTTATTTTAATGTATTTTTCTAATTTGTTTTAATTTTTTTAAATTAATAACGAAACCCTTTGTTTTGTGTTTTCTAGCAATTATATTGTCTTTATAACTCATGGCATGCTCTTAATTTTGAGTTATTACTAAAATCACAAATGAAACTGACCTTCTTTTTCTTTAAAAATTTTCGATACATACTTAGACAAACTATGATTTTTCTTATTAAGCGGTTAATATGTATTTACTACCCTATTTTTTAATTAATGAATCTAAAAACTATAGATTGTTTTTTAGCTTCCGGGAATCAATTACATGAGTTTTACATGAATGTGTTTATGGATTTGATGCTATGTGTTTTTTTGATCCAGAAAACCAGTGGTGAATCACTACGAGGTTATAACTTGCCCATAAGATGAAGAAGTTGAACACCAAAGGAAAGGGAGAACTTTGGTGACAGAAGCAATACAAGCAAGACAAGGGTTGTGGTGAGTAAGACGTAGCTGGGAGTAGGTTGTGTAAAAACCCAAAAAACCCTACCAGGAAAAATGAGGCGCGTGCAGTGAAAAAGTTATAGCACGTGTCCCCCTCTTTTATTTTAATTATTATGGGTTTAAAACCTTTCCTTTTAATTAAATTGATTTAATTAGGACTATGTAGGTTTAAATTCATAACAAATTTACAAAAGTGGCTTCTAACTGATTGAAAATTGTTTTGAAAGGGTTTATTTTATTAGGAATGTTTTGGAATTTAGTTTAATATTTCAAAGAGTTGAATTATTAAATTAAATTAATTATCAAATCAATAATTACAATCAAGAAAATATTTAAAAAGTTATCTTTCATAATTAGATTATGTTAGATGATTAATATAATGAGATATATTAATTAAGAAGAGATCCTAATTTATATATTAAAGGAATTATTTTTAAGATGATTAAGATTAATAATTAAATTGATTTCTATTTAAATTTTAAAAATTACTATTAACATTAAATTTAATTATATTTCAATTAGAATAAAATTAATTAATTAGACTCCTCAAAACTACGAAAAATATTTTCTTAAATAATAAAAAGCTATTTATTAATTAAATTTTATTATTTCAATTTGACTGATATCAATTAAATTTATGATTTTACTTGATTAAAGAATTATTATTCTATTTATTTAGAAATTTTTTCTTTATTTATAGATAATTATTTCTTAATAAGAATCAAATGAAACTTAATATTTTGTGCATATAATTTAATTATGAGTGCTATATATATTGGATGTATATTAAATTGTAAGTTTTATATATGTGATATTATTATTACATATAATTTTGTGTTTGATGAGACAACTTGAAACTAGATCCCTTATTAAAACATTATTATTTAAGAATAAAATCATAGTTTTATTTATTGTAAGGCTTATTAAGTGACTCAAGGCCTCTTTAGCCTGAATAAGTTTTATTTAAATTAGGAGGTCCTAATTAACTAAATTGTATGATTTAGATGAGTGACTCATCCTGTAACATCCCGTTATCCATGTTAAGGCTACAATAGTAAATTATGAGAATTTTCTGTGAAATTAGAGAAAAAAAAACCACGTCATGTATGTGTTATTTGTGACATACACATTTTTGCACATTCATATGATTGTACATGCATTCATTGACATTTTTCGGGTACAATTGAGTTGTTAAATGTGATTAAATTGTGTTTTGGTCATTTTGGTGTATTTCAGGTATTTTGAAATTTTTGATCAATTTTGGAAAAAATATTAGAATTTGGACTAATTTTTGAGTGACACATGGCATTAATAGGTAGATAACAAATGGTGAATTAGTTGTGACAAACGGCTTGAAAGTGTGAAGACACATGAATGACTTGCATGATATACACGTAGTCCGATGTTTTGTGTTAGGAATTTGTCTCTGTAACTTATGTTCTTCATTGTTCTTGTTCACCGATTAACAAATTGTTATGTTCTCTGTTCATTGGATTTATTTTTATTGCTGGAAATAAAAGCTAAAATAAGTAAGTAACTTGATGATATTTTATGGTGTAAAAATATACATGCATGCATGGGTTCGAGATTTGAGGTTGTGGTGTTGAATACATTAGATGATTGATTTGAGAATTAGGAATTGTTTTCAATTGATTTGAATGGATTCTGGACTGAGAAATATGTATTTCTGTTATGGTTTAGAAGATTACGTAAATGGTGATTCACTATTCATGCATGGAAAATTTCTGAAGTGTTAATAGAGGTGATTTTTAATGAGTTTGAAATTATGAGGATAAGCTTGAGTGATGCGGTGTTCAGGGAACTATAATGTTAACGTAAAATTTATATTGAAATGAGGTTGTTGTTGTAATTGAATAAGTTAGAAAATGATGAATAGTGCAAGAATCTGAGTTTACCCGAAAGTACTCTATTTTTGGTGTTATTATATTTGTGTCTGTGGTGTATCAGTAGAAGTGAAGTTAGATGTTAAGTGTGAATCTTGGATTTTTGACTTCAATGTGTGTTGATGTTTGAAGTTTAGGATTGTTTATGAATTGTTTGGAAGTTATAGTGAGTATAGAAATGCACAATAGACGTTGTAGGAATGTGAAATATGGGGAAAAAATGAAAGAAGAAGATGATTTAAACGTAGTAAAGTTTGCCGTGGTTAATTCTTTTTAGTTCGTTGCAGCCAACTTGAAGGATTTCTTTTCTGTGAAAGTTCACCGCAGCGAATTTTCACAGCTGACAGCTTAAACATACTTTGATGTTTTAGCCATATCTTTCTTTGTAGTTATCCAAATGAGATGATTTGTAATTTGGAGTAAACTAGAGACATAGTAATACAAATTTTCTAAAAACATCGAGTTTTAATTCGGTCTTCAAGAATTTCAATTTTTGATTGGAAGTTGAGGTAAGAATTCTACTGCAGCTTAAAAATACTCTAAAGTATTTAGGGGATAAATTTTTGTATACTGAACCAAATTGAATTATTTTGGTATCAATAGAAACTTGAGACATTTGAGAACAACATTTTAGAAGAAAGTA
Source organism: Erythroxylum shatona (assembly GCA_027568895.1). NCBI lineage: Eukaryota > Viridiplantae > Streptophyta > Magnoliopsida > Malpighiales > Erythroxylaceae > Erythroxylum > Erythroxylum shatona. Next base: position 4,528 of record JAOSBK010032730.1, on the reverse strand, counting down.
TTGCCTAATTTTGTCAATTACTTTATCAAATTTAATATGTAAAGTTGACTCGTATGTGTATTAGAAGAAAAATTTGAAGTGGTCAATGAAATATGAAATTGTTTTGACATTGTTTTGTTATGGTTCAAATTATAAGTACACATAGTATTAATGAGGGCTTTGATATCTGATTAATTTGTTAACAAGGACCACAATAAAATACCACGAAATTGTCATTGAACATGCATTGCGCATAATTCATATAAGTAGGTGTGCATTAAGGAATATTTATTCAATTATGCAAAAGTGTGATATTTGTAAATATTTTTTGTATGATTTAGAGGAACTCATTGGATGCCAGACGGACATTGCTGAACCATCTAGGCAATAACATATTGGAGCGTACTGTGAGTCAACCTAGATGTTTTCCTAGGATTGATTTGATTTGAATTTAATTTGATTTGTTAAACTTCCAATATTATTGAATTGTTTGTGAGTTGTTTCTGGATTCCAAACCTAAGGTCTGAGGAGTTTAATAGTTGGGCATATATTAGGAGTGTCTTGATTTGATATGAATTTGACATTTGATTCTCAACGAAAGTTGAATGCCAGACTTAGGTCCGATGACTGTGAAATCTTGTCTGAGCATTTGTATAAGATTGTGATACATGAGATATTCAGAAATTGTTGCTTTTCATAAAATGCATGCTCAGATAAAGGTGTTGTGACTTGAGTTGCCAGTATGAAGTGCTTCCACGTAGAGCTTTGCTCCTTGATTTCTAATTTTGCACGTAGAGCTATGCTCCGTGATTCTGTTTGACTGAGCCCTATGGGCCAATATTTATATAAGTTTGGGATAGGCACTCGGTCACAACAATAAGAAAGAATGTTGAGTCTCATGCATATAACATTATAAGATTGAATTTCATTTAATGATCTGCAAAGTTGAAACGAATGATAAATTGATATGATCTATTTGTTATACTTGGCTATGTGGATTGTGAGATTATATGATATACCATGTTGTCCGAATATCTGGAGTATATATATGATCTGAATGAATATATGTGAAATATGTGATATGTGTGTGTAATCCGGTGAAATCATCAATGATGGTTCACTCATTGAGTTCGCAAACCTCATAAAAATGGCAATGTGATTTTTCAAGTACGAGACAGGAGACTTAGTGTTTATTCTGGATTAAAAGAACGTTTTAGACTCAGTTATAGCTCAGAGGTCTGTCAGCTGACGTCAGAGAGTTATAGCTTTTATTTTGTAGTTTTTGCTAGAACCTGTATGAGGTTTTGTATATATTCGTCTAATGAAGACAATGTAAATCTTGTGAATGAATGCAATGAATGGTTTTAAAATTTGATGACTTCTGATTATATTAGATGATGCCATGTGTAAGTTGAATCTGTTTTGCTCTATCATGCCATTATAATAGGATATGTACTTGAATGTTCCTGAATGTTTGGGTGTGTACCCTATGGTAGTGAGATGTTGCAATAGGTGTTAAAAATTGTGATATGATTGAGACTTGCATATTAATGGATCCTACTTAGTAAATTGGCATTAATCGATACCATTAGAGAATTGAGGTATTAAAATGTACATTTGGACTAGGAAAATTGTCAAGTGGTAAGATAAGTTAGTACATGAAAATTGGAATGGCTAAGCCTATAAGTTAGTGACATTTGGCATAGTTGATGCATTGACAAGGGGCATAGTTAATAAATTGACAAGTGGCAGCAATAAGTGAGAGACAGATGACCCAATATTGTGGTGAAATTTGGTAGCTCCAATATGGGACAAATGAAGAATAGGCATAGTGATATATGTTGTTACAATTTGATGACACCTAGCATTGGATGAGGCAAGTTTCTGCTGGAGTAATTTCTGTTTTGCTCATTCTTGACTATCTTGCACTCTCTCCACCAAAACTCTTACTCCCTCTCAACTTTTGGAATTTTGCTTGATTTTGGATCATCTTTACTTGGAATCTTTGTAAGTTATTGCATCAAGATAGCTATTTTATACTACCTTCTGTGTTGTTATCATCTTAGTGTTAAGATCATCTTACATCTATCTTCATTTTGGAAGTGTGTTGGTTGCATGAAAGGCTGGATTGCTTGGTTCTTTGAAGAAGGAACTTGAAGTTAATCTTGTAAGGGAATTCTAAACTTGATGGCATGTTATGTTATGAATTATATAATGTTTGAAATAGATAGAATATGTACTGAATTGATGATGAATTGAGGTATGAAACATGATAGTTGCTGTTAGCTTTTGCTTTGGATTTTTTTATGCATGAAAGATCATGGATTGTGAGATATTTAATGAATGATTTTTTAATTGGTTTGGACATGAATTTGATGTGGAATTGAGGCATGAATAAGGTGGAATTGGTGAACTATGGTGAAGGGGTGTTGAAGGTGCATGAAGGACTTAAGTTTTGGAACCAGTTTGAAGGTTGTGGGTGAGTGAACCTGAAGGGGTGTTGAAGGTGTATGAAGGACTTAAGTTTTGAAAGCAGTTTAAAGGTTGTGGGTGAGTGAACCTTTGGTTCACTCATCCCTCAATCGTGAGAATTATAAGGCATATTCCCACAGTCGTGGAAAAGGGTTAGGAAGGTGAAAAACTTGGTTTTGTACAATTGTTGACACATATAAGGTTAGGGCATTTAGTAATGGTTTAATTCAAATTAATTGAGGTTGAAAATGAACCTAACTAATGTTAGATTAATTGAGTAATAGTTCATTTAGTTATGGATTGTTAATTAAGGTAATTACTTAAGGAAAGTGTGGTTAGTGAATAATGTGTTTAATGTTGGCATTTATGGTGTGTTCAAGGATGAATGAATCCTTATGAACACAAATGTGCTTCAAAGGAGTTATATGATGTGATTAATTATAATTATTTGTGAATTTGGAGTTTGTGTAATTATATGAAATGTGTAAATACATAAGCTATTTAATGGTACATTATTGCATATGTTTATGCTCATAAGGTATGTTAAGTTTGTTTGGGTGTGCATGTATATGTTCAATTTGAGAAATAAGGGAATAAAGACATATGTTGCACAATATCTTTTGTATAAGATTCTAAAATTTGAAATAGTTTGTTTTAAAACTGTCAAGTCCTAGCGGTGGGTAAATAGGCATACCTAGAAGGGTATGCAGCTGCTCCTATAACGAGAAACTAAGGTGTCTTCTGTAATCAAACACTAAGGTGTCTTCTATGCTAGACACTCCAGTGTCTTCTGATTTTAGACACTCATGTGTCTTTTGTTTCAGATATTTAAGTCTTTTCTGTTTCAGATACTAATCATGGTATCTTCTATTCTGGTCCCGTTACCCACTTATGTAAAAAGGATTAGCAGGCTAACATGTTTTGTATTCTGATACATGTTCAGTTTTGATACAAACAAGTTCTGTTCTAATACAAAACAAGTTTTATTCTGACAAAAGATAAGCTCTAATTTGATACAAAACAAGTTCTGTTTTGATATAAGTCATATTTTGATCTGAAAGGATTATATCCTATTCTGATATTCAATTATGATACTTGTACATTCTGTTTTCATATTTATGAGTTTTGTTCTTATGCAAGAATGCTCTGTATCTATATTTATCAAATTATGTTTTGAGGCATAATGTTTGGATTACTCTATAATTTGAATAATTAAAGGTTGTATGTTAATTGACATGATACAATGCACGTGAATGCTAGACAACTGTTAGAAATAGTTGCTAGATTATATCTTGTTTAGTTATTCCTCACTAAGCTATATGTTTAGTACAGTGGTTTTGCCTCCGTGTAGGTTCTGATAAGAAGGTTTAAAGACTGGGATAAGGACTACCATAGTAGCTAAGAAGAATGTATTCTGTTTTAGAAGTTGTTTTGTTTTGAAAGATGTATATTTAAAATTTTGAGTTGTATTTGACAATATGAGACAGTTGTATTTGGTTTAATGGCTTGTAATAACCTTAATACAGGTTGGCTTTTGAATTTATGGTATGTATTATGATAAGCACAATATGTGTGATATTTTCTATTTATAAAATAACATCTAATGATATATAAGGTATGTTTGCTTGAGTTTTTGGAAATGCATGTAAGGAATGTTTAATATGATTTGGATTGTTTCAGTTCTGTTTTGTGTAGTATTTGCATATCTTCCTAGGAGGTATATGGGTGTTACAAAGATAGCTTGATGGATAGCTAAATGTTTTATTTTGTCTACCCTCTGGATTAGGGTAGAGAGAGATCTATTATATAATTGTTACATTAAATATTATATGTCTACCAAATAATAAATTAACGGTCAAGATTTAATATATTATTAAATTAAATCCTAAATCAAATTTAATATGGGCTATAGAAAATATGAGTCATACATCGAGCCATATTTCTTACAGATATATGTCAATGTATAAATATAATCGCAGACTCATTGGTTGTTCTTAAAAATAGTGTTTCCCATGTCGAACAATTTGTCATGTTCTGATAAATTGATCGATGCGAGTGGTAAAATACGGAGAGAACT
>JAOSBK010032729.1:0-10664 GCA_027568895.1 Erythroxylum shatona | reverse complement strand
TGCTTTCTCATGAATGCTCTTCACCAATTCAGCCTTGTGTTGTCCATCCCTGCTAGATAACTCATGTAATGGCAAAGCACGCAAATCCAAAGGCGTCAAAGGGTTAAATCCATAAACTATCTCAAATGGTGAATAACCAATAGTAGAATGAATGCTCCTATTATATGCAAATTCAACTAATGGCAAACATTGTTTCCAAGTTTTAAGATTTTTCCCTATAACAGCACGCAAAAGAGATCCTAAAGTTCTATTAACCACTTCAGTTTGGCCATCTGTTTGAGGATGACAAGTAGTAGAAAACAAAAGCTTAGTTCTTAACTTTCCCTAAACTCGCCAAAAGTGACTCAAGAACTTTACATCACGGTCTGAAACAATAGTTTTTGGAACACCATGTAAATGCACAACATCTCGAAAGAACAAATCAACAATATAAGTGACATTATTAATTTTATGACATGCAATAAAGTATGTCATTTACTAAACCTATCAACAACCATAAATATGTTATCCCTACCTTTTTTGTCCTAAATAGCCCTAATACAAAGTCCATAGATATGTCAGTCCAAGGATGCTTAGGCACAGGCAAAGGACTATACAAACCACATGGATGGGTCTTTGATTTCCCTAGTCTACATGCAACACACCTAGAACAGATTTTTTCAACATCTTTTCTCATGTTAGGCTAGTAAAAATGTTCACAAAGTATGTCATATATCTTTTGCATCCCAAAGTGACCTATTAATCCTCCACAATGTGATTCACGCATAGAGCAAATAGGTACACAAAGCTTATTCTCCCTAAACAAGTACCCATCATGACTATAAAACTTTTTAAATGCAGCATGCTCACACGCACCATAAACATTCCTAAAACCATAATCCGAAGCATACAAATCTCTAATAAACTCAAATCCAAGCATTTTATAACTCAGAGTATTGATTAGAGTGTACATTCTTGATAGTGCATCAGCCACTACATTTTCTTTACCTTGCTTGTACTTGATCACATATGGAAAAGTTTCAATGAACTCTAGCCATTTCGCATGTCTTTTGTTCAACTTACCTTAGTCCTTCAAATGCTTAAGTAATTCATGGTTAGAATAAACCATAAACTCCTTTGGCCATAAACAGTGTTGCCAAGTTTCCAATGCTCTCATCAAGGCATATAGTTCCTTGTCATAAGTGGAATAATTCAATTGTGGGCCATGAAGCTTCCCACTAAAGTATGCAATGGGACGCCTATCCTGGATCAAAACAGCACCAATACCTATCCCAGAGGCATCACATTGAATCTCAAAAGCTTCATTGAAGTTACGCAAACTTAAAACAGGTGCAGAACACAACTTATTTTTTAAAGCATTAAACGCAAGTTCTTGTGCCTCACTCCATTTAAAACCAACATCTTTTTTAATGATTTCAGTTAATGGTGTAGTAACGGTGCTAAGATCTTTCACAAATCGCCTATAAAAACTAGCCAAACTATGAAACTATGCACATCACCAACACACTTAGGAGTAGGCCAATCTTTGATAGCCTTAACCTTCTCCTCATCAACATGAACACCATGGGCAGAAATAAAAAAGCCAAGAAATACAACTTTATCCATACAAAAAGAACACTTTTTAAGTTTAGCATAAAGCTTTTCACTCCTAAGTGCCTCTAGTACAAATTTAATATGTAAAACATGCTCATTAAGGCTTTTGCTGTAAATCATAATATCATCAAAATATACAACCACAAACTTGCCAATAAATTCACATAAAACATGGTTCATCAATCTCATAAAAGTGCTAGATGCATTTGTCAAACCAAAAGGCATGACTAACCATTCAGATAAACCATATTTAGTTTTAAAGGTTGTTTTCCATTCATCTCCTACTTTCATCCTAATTTGATGATAGTCACCCATAAGGTTACTCTTTGTAAAGAAACAAGCACTATGTAATTCATCAAGCATATCATCTAATCTAGGAATTTGGTGGCGATACTTTACCGTGATCTTATTTATTGCCCTACAATCCACAAACGCGCGCCAAGTCCCATCTTTCTTCAGCACTAATAACACTGGAACTGCGCATGGACTTAAGCTTTCTCTCATATGTCCCCTCTCAAAAAGTTCATCCACTTGCTTTTGAAACTCCTTTGTCTCCTCAATATTACTCCTATAAGCGGACCAGTTTGGAATTTGAGCTCCTGGTGTAAAATCTATCTAGTATTTAATACCTCTCAGAGGTGGAAGTTTCTTGGGCATCTCATCTCGAAAGACATCTGAGTATTCCTACAAAATAGATTTAATAACACTAGGAATGAAAGAGTCAAAGTCAGCCTCATTATAAAGAATTTCTCTATAGTTAAGTAAAATTAAAGGCTTAGGTGTGTATAACACTTGTCTCAAATCTCTTGATTTTGCAAAGAAAGTACTCTGTTTTCTTTCACTCTTCTTTTCACTTAACTCTCCTTTTTCCATTGCACTTCCCTTTATTTTTTTTCTCACAAGTGCAATCTTTCTCAATTGAGACTTTATTTTTATTTTTTTGAATGGCTTCTTTTCCTTTTCTTTTTTTCAAACTCTCGGCCTCCCTTTGTTTTTGTTCTTCCATGGCTTTTGCAAGCCTCATTTGATCCTCATAAACCTCCTTTGGTTTTAGAGGCGCCAAAATGAAGGTTTGATCTCCCATCTTGAATGAGTACCTATTCTTATAGCCATCATGGATCACATGCCTATCATATTGCCAAGGCCTCCCCAACAATATGTGACCCGCCTGCATTTATACTACATCACACAAAACCTCATCAGAATACCTCCTAATGGAGAATGCAACCTTCACTTGCTTGTGTACCCTAACTTCTCCACATTCATTGAGCCATTGTAGCTTGTATAGGCTAGGATGTTTAATAATAGGTAACCCCAACTTCTCAACCAAAGTTCTACTAGCCATATTTGTACAGGTCCCTCCATCAATTATCATACTACACATCTTACCATTGATTAAGCAATGTTTTCCCTCTGCTCATCTACTTCTACCTTCTCTTGCACATTGAGAGCACGTCTAACCATAAGGGCTTCAGCTTGGATAGTTTCCTTTACCTCCACATCACTGTAATCCTCAAGCTCAGGCATTTCTTCTCCATCACTCTCCTGGGACTCAATTCCCCCATCATCTCTAAAAAACATAACCTTTCTATTTGGGCATTGTGAAGCCATATGACTAGATCCCAAAAACTTAAAACATTTAATGCTAGAAGGCTTACTAGAAGAAGCTTGGGTGTTAAGTGTACCTTTAGGGTCAAACCCCATATTCGACCTTTTGGGTGTCTCCTTGAAGTTCAGTCCCTTGTCTTTCGATTTCTCCTCTCTCTTAGATCATTTTGAACTCCATGATTGGCTAGAATTTGCCCCACTTCTTGCTGCCACTCTATATTTGATTTGCTTTTCCACCTTCATGGCCATGTTCACCATGTCCTCAATCTCTATATAGTGTTGCAATTCTACCACATTAGCTATCTCTCTGTTCAAACCACTCAAGAACCGTGTCATAGTTGCCTCTGGGTCCTCCTCTATATTGGCTCGAATCATAGTTATCTCCATCTCTTTGTGGTAATCCTCCACTGATTTATACCCCTGAGTGAGTCTCTAAAGTTTCTGATGCATCTCCCTATAATAGTAAGAAGGCACAAACCGCTTCCTCATGCATGCCTTCATATCATCTCAAGTAGTAATTGGCATCTCCCTATTTTTCCTCCTGGATGTCACTAATTGATCCCACCATATTAGTGCATAATCAATAAAATCAACAGTGGCTAGCTTTACCTTTTTATCTTCAGAAAAGTTGTGATACTCAAAAACTAATTCCACCTTCCTTTCCCACTCCAGGTAAGTCTCTGCATCATTCCTTCCCTTGAAGGCTGGGATTTGCATCTTGATGGATTTAAGGTCTCCATCTCTCCTATTAAATAGCTCAACTCTCTGAGCTCTCCTAGGTCTGCGTACTTCAAACTCTTCCTTCTCCTCAAAGTCTTCCTCCTCTGATTCATACCGAGGTGGTGGTTGCTGCTAGCGTACACCTGCACGCCTCCCCTGAGGTTCCTCATGTCTCCCTTGTCTGAGCTCGTCCATCTGTCCCCTAATCTCAGTTAAGGCTAGATTGAACCTCTCAAATTGCTGCTGCATGGCTTTCAAAGTGAAAACGATATTTGCATCTCTCCCTTGGTTGTCATCATTACTACGTCCCTGTGACATTGTAGATAAAATGATGTATCTACAAAATAAGGTTAGTAATAAACAACCTCACACACTCCCTCACGTGTTTCCCTCAAAATGATGTCACTCCCCTCGTGTTTAAGTCAAGGAAATGACTCCCTCAAATAAGCTCACACACTCTTGCCTTTTATCACTCAAGTGATGTCTTTAAAGTTACTTTTCGAAAATTAATTCAGCAAAACTAAGCAAACAGCAAGCAACACAAATTAATTAGAAAGAACAAGTAAATCCTAATGAGAAATGAAATAAGAACAATTCTAGAAGCAAAGTAATGGACAGACAGAAATAGTATGTTAATACATGGATGGAAAAATTATGTATGCATTGATTTTTGTTTATAATTGAACAATATGATTGCACGATTGTCCAATTCAATGTAATGGAAGAAATGAAAGGCACAAACAAGAAAGTAAACTAAGAATCAAAGAAAGACACTCAACATATTGTAAAACTCATCAAAACCCAAGAGCTCAAAGACAAATTTCAAATCTTCCCAAGGTTTAAAATAGGCAACTAAACTGTTCACTCGTTTTTCTGTACTGTTCGTGATTTTTTTCTACTGTTCTCTCCTTTTTTCAGTATTGTTCAATTTTTTGGGCACTGTTCACATATACGGGTATGGTACTGTTCACATATATGGGTATGGGTACCGTTCATATGTACGGGAATTGTTCATGCATTGTTCAATTTTTTGGGCACTGTTCACATATACGGGTATGGTATTGTTCACATATATGGGTATGGGTACCGTTCATATGTACGGGAATTGTTCATGCATTGTTCATGACACTGTTCATGCACTATTCACGTTTTTTTTAGAATCAAATAAGAAAAACACAATAAAAATACGTATGAGTTCAATAGAATTAAGCCAAAGCTCTGATACCAAGATGATACGAAAACCCCAAGAAAACAAGGTTCTTGAAATCCCATAATCCTAATGAATCAAAACCCTAATCTTTCTATTCCAAGAATATGCTAGATCAAACCCCAAATCATAAATTTGAGACCCAATCCCAAAGAAATCAGAAATCAATTTACGTTGCAAATACTTACTTATTGATGCAAATCAATTTCTTGAAGTAACCAAGAAGACAATCACGCCTCACTTGAAGAACTTAATTCTAAAATTTTATTAATAATCCAATCTAGGGTTACAAGGTTACAATAAGGTATAAATACCTTGACCAAGTCCTAACCCTAATAGGAATGGGTTTGCAAGCCCATTTAATGCAAACTAGGCTAATCCTAACAAATCTAGGAGCATCTAGCCATTGAACATAATCTGATCCAAGTCTTTTTAGGAATGGGCTAAACACATTAAAACAAATACGTTTCAAAATAACCCAGAAAAAAAAAACATATGCTACTAACTAAAAGAACAACCCATAAATAAGTCCTTAGGCCTAAAATAAGAGATAATAAGTAATAAGCCCAAATTATCAAAAATGGGCCTAAATGGCTAAGTGCTAGCTTCTTCCAACACCTCCTCTAATAAAGTCATAAGCTTGGGCGTGCCTTGGTGTTCCTCTATAGATGTTTCGACCTCCTTATGTACTTGACTTGTGATTTAGGCTTGAACAAAAGCTTGCATTGCTTATTTAAGCCTTGAAACTTGTTGCATTGTGATTGGACCAGTTGGCATGTATAGCTTGTCCGATTGATGTGTAAGATGTGAAACTCCATTGCGAAGGTTGGTTGTATCATCCCCTCTCTCCTCAAAGGGATTCGTCCTCAAATCAGACCCTACATTAGTAAAGGGAGAGAGATCAGTAACATTAAAAGTAGCAGACACTTGATACTTACCTGGTAAATCAATCCTGTAGGCATTATCATTAATTCTCTCAAGCACTTGGAATGTCCCATCGCCGCTAGGATCCAACTTGGATTTCCTTTGCTTAGGAAACTTCTCCTTTCGGAAATGCACCCAAACCCAATCTCTAGGCTCAAACCTCAATAACTTGTGCCTTTGATTAGCCCTGTGCGCATTTGCATCATTCCGCTTCTCTATTTGCTGCCTTGCTTTCTTATAAATGCTCTTCACCAATTCAACCTTGTGTTGTCCATCCCTGCTAGATAACTCATGTAATGGCAAAGGACATAAATCCAAAGGCGTCTAAATCCATAAACTATCTTAAATGGTGAATAACTAGTAGTAGAATGAATGCTCCTATTGTATGTAAATTCAACTAATGGCAAACATTGTTCCCAAGTTTTAAGATTCTTCTCTATAACAACACGCAAAAGAGATCCTAAAGTTTTATTGACCACTTTAGTTTGACCATCTGTTTGAGGATGATAAGTAGTAGAAAACAAAAGCTTAGTTCCTAACTTTCCCCAAAGAACACACCAAAAGTGACTCAAGAACTTTACATCACGGTATGAAACAATGATTTTTTGAACACCATGCAAACGCACAATATCTCTAAAGAGCAAATTAGCAATATAAGTGGCATCATTAGTTTTATAACATGCAATAAAGTATGCCATTTTACTAAACCTATCAACAACCACAAATATGCTATCCCTACCGTTTTTTTTCCTAGGCAGCCCCAATACAAAGTCTATAGATATGTTAGTCCAAGGATTCTTAGGCACAGCCAAAGGAGTATACAAACCATATGGATGGGTCTTTGATTTTGCTTGTCTATATGCAACACACCTAGAATAGATTTTTTCAACATCTTTTCTCATGTTAGGCAAGTAAAAATGTTCACAAAGTATGTCATATGTCTTTTGCACCCCAAAGTGACCCATCAATCCTTCACAATGTGATTCACGCATAAGTATTTCACACATAGAGCAAATAGGCACACAAAGCTTATTCTTCCTAAACAAGTACCCATCATGCTTATAAAACTTTTGAAATGCAGCATGCTCACACGCACTATAAACATTCCCAAAATCATAATCCGAAGCATATAAATCTCTAATAAACTCAAATCAAAGCATTTTAGAACTTAAAGTATTGATTAGAGTGTACCTTTTTGATAGTGCATCAGCCACTACATTTTTCTTACCTTGCTTGTACTTGATCACATAAGGAAAAGTTTAAATGAACTCTAGCCGTTTTGCATGTCTCTTGTTCAACTTACCTTGGCCCGTCAAATGTTTGAGTGATTCATGGTCAGAATAAACCACAAACTCCTTTGGCCATCGATAGTGCTGCCACATTTTCAATGCTCTTACCAAGGCATATAGTTCCTTGTCATAAGTGGAATAATTCAGTTGTGGGCTATGAAGTTTCTCACTGAAGTATGCAATAGGACGCCTACCCTGCATCAATACAGCATCAATACCTATCCTGGAGGCATCACATTCAATCTCAAAAGTTTTATTGAAGTTAGGCAAACTTAAAACAAGTGTAGAACACAACTTATATTTTAAAGCATTAAACGCAAGTTCTTGTGCCTCACTCCATTTAAAACTAACATCTTTTTTAATGATTTTAGTTAATGACGCAACAATGATGCTAAAATCTAATTGCTTATAAAAACTAGCCAAGCTATGAAAACTACACACATCACCAACAGACTTAGGAGTAGGTTAATCTTTGATAACCTTATCCTTCTCCTCATTAACATGAACACCATGGGAAGAAATAACTAAGCCAAGAAATACAAATTTATCCATACAAAAAGAACACTTTTTAAGTTTAGCATAAAACTTTTCACACCTAAGGGCCTCTAATACATATTTAAGATGTAAAACATGTTCATCAAGGCTTTTGCGGTAAATTAGAATATCATCAAAATATACAACCACAAACTTACCAATAAATTCATGCAAAACATGGTTCATCAATCTCATGAAAGTGCTAGGTGCATTTGTCAAACCAAAAGGCATGACCAACCATTCATATAAACCATATTTAGTTTTAAAGGATGTTTTCCATTCATCTCCTACTTTCATTCTAATTTGATGATAGCCACTCATAAGGTCAATCTTTGTAAAGAAACAAGTACCATGTAATTCATCAAGCATATCATCTAATCTAGGAATTGGGTGGCGATACTTTATCGTTATCTTATTCATTGCCCTGCAATCCACACATATGTGCCAAGTTCCATCTTTCTTCGGCATTAATAACACTGGAACTGCGCATGGGTTTAAGCTTTCTCTCACTACCCCTTTTCTAAAAGTTCGTCCACTTACTTTTGAAGCTCATTTGTCTCCTTAGGACTACTCCTATAACCGGGGCGGTTTGGAATTTGAGCTCCTGGCACAAAATCTATTTGGTGTTCAATACCTCTTAGAGGCGGAAGTCCTTTGGGCATCTCATCTGGAAAGACATCTGAGTATTCCTGCAAAACATATTTAATAACACTAGGAACGGAAGAGTCAAGGTCAACCTTATTATAAAGAATTTTTCTATAGTTAAGCAAAATTAAAGGCTTAGGTGTGTACAACACTTGTCTCAAATATCTTGATTTTGCAAAGAAAGTACTCTTTTTTCTTTCACTCTTTTTTTCACTCAACTCTCGTTTTTCCATTGCACTTCCCTCTATTTTTTTCTCACTAGTGCAATCACTCTCAATTGAGCCTTTATTTTTATTTTTTTGAATGGCTTCTTTTCCTTTTCTTTTTTTCAAACTCTTAGCCTCCCTTTTTTTTGTTCTTCCATGACTTTTGCAAGCCTCATTTGATTCTCATGAACCTCCTTTGGTTTTAGAGGCATCAAAACGAAGGTTTGATCTCCCATCTTAAATGAGTACCTATTCTTGTAGTCATCATCGATCACACGCCTATCATATTGTCAAGGCCTCCCCAACAATATGTGACCCGCTTGCATTGGTACTACATCACACAAAACCTCATCAGAATACTTCTCAATAAAGAATGCAACCTTCACTTGGTTGTGTACCCTTACTTTTCCATATTCATTGAGCCATTGTAGCTTGCATAGGCTAGGATGTTTAATAATAGGCAACCCCAACTTCTCCACCAAGATTGTACTAGCTATATTTGTACAACTCCCTCCATCAATTATCATACTACACATCTTACCATTGATTAAGCAACATGTATGGAAGATGTTTTCCCTTTGCTCATCTACTTCTACCTTATCCTGTACATTGAGAGCACGCCTAACCACAAAGGCTTCAGCTTAGACAGGTTCCTCTACCTCCACATCACTGTAATCCTCAAGCTTAGGCATTTCTTTCCCATCACTCTTCTGGGAATCAATTCCCCATCATCTCTCAAAAATATAACCTTTTTATTTGGGCATTATAAAGCAATATGACCAGATCCCAAAAACTTAAAACATTTAATGCTAGAATGCTTATTAGAAGAAGCTTGGGTCTTAGGTGTACCTTTAGGGTCAAATCCTACATTCAGCCTTTTAGGTGTCTTCTTGAAGTCTAGTCCCTTGTCTTTCGACTTCTCCTCGCTCTTGGGTCGTTTTAAACTACATGATTGGCTAGAATTTGCCCTACTCCTTGCTGCCACTCTAACTTTGATTTGCTTTTCCACCTTCATGGCCATGTTCGCCATGTCCTCGATCTCCACATAGTGTTGCAATTCTACCACATTAGCTATCTCCCTATTCAAGCCACTCAAGAACCGTGCCATGGTTGCCTCTAAGTCCTCTTCTATATTGGCTTAAATCATAGCTATCTCCATCTCCTTGTGATAGCCCTCCACTGATTTAGATCCATGAGTGAGTCTCTGAAGTTTCTGATGCCTATAATAGTAAGAAGGCACAAACTGCTTTCTCATACACGCCTTCATATCGTCCCAAGTAGTAATTGACATCTCTCTATTTCTCCTCCTGAATGTCACCAACTGATCCCACTATATTAGTGCATAATCTGTAAATTCAACAGCGACTCGCTTTACTTTTTTATCTTCAAAAAATTTGTGACACTCAAAAACTAAGTCCACATTCCTTTCTTACTTTAGATAAGCCTCTGCACCATTTCTTCCCTTGAAGGCTAGGATCTGTATCTTGATAGATTTAAGGTCTCCATCTCTCCTATTAAATAGCTCAACTCTCTGAGCTCTCCTAGAACTGCGTACCTCAAACTCTTCCTCCTCCTCAAAGTCTGCCTCCTCTGGTTCATACCGAAGTGGTGGTTTACGAGGTGATGGTTGCTACTGGCGTATACTTGCACGTCTCCCTTAAGGTTCCTCACATCTCCTTTGTCTGAGCTCATCCATCTGTCCCCCAATCTCAGTTAAAGCTAGATTGAACCTCTCAAATTGTTGCTACATGGCTCTCAAGGTGAAAGTGATATTTGCATCTCTTCCTTGGTTGTCATCATTACTACCTTCCTGTGACATGGTAGATAAAATGATATACCTCCAAAATAAGGTTAATAATAAACAACTTCACACACTCTCTCACGTGTTTCCCTCAAAATGATGTCACTCCCCTCGTGTTTAAGTCACAGCAATGACTC
>JAOSBK010032728.1:0-10665 GCA_027568895.1 Erythroxylum shatona | reverse complement strand
TACGTTTTGCTTCCAAGTCGAATCCGATTTGTATTCGTTTCGTTTTCGATTCCGCATTCTTGGCTATCGCTTATGCTCACGATTCGTGAGTAGGCAAGAGGTTGGGTGCCGGGTTCGGGGCCCTACACATCTATAGAATAGAATATGACTTATTTTAGCTTTATGATATTGGAAATTGAGATCCAAAATGGTGATCTAATGCTACCTCTATTTTGGAGCAACTTGCGATGTTTTTATCTATATCTTATGTTTTAGAGGTCTAAATGGCTTGATTTTTAGTGCTTTCAAAACTAGAGACATAGGGGAATAAATTTCCAGTAGACATTAAAACCTAATTATAACTTTTTCTATATTAATATTAAGGAAAAACTAGAGTCTGTTATGTGATTTGCTTTTAGACTGATTGTTTGCCTATTTTTAGACCACAATGGACTTAGCTTAAATTGCAATATTTTAAGTTTGTTTTCATTTATGATTTTTACCGAATCTTATGTGAACCTTTTTGAATATGTATGAAACTTTTCAAACACCTAGAAATAAATGAAATAGGACTTACCATATGTGAATTGGGTGATTGAACATTAGAATTTAAGAGTGAGCATAATGGATTCCAAAGAGAATTTACGTGTATATAAATGTTTTGCATGCATATTTATTGCTCATATTTGTATATTATATTAGATAAGAGTGGTTTTGAAAACCTTCTAATGGTGGTAAGTTATGACTTGCATGTATGAACATAGATATAGATTTTATTACTTGAAATGTGTATCATATGATTTATCAATATATGAATTCTCATGGTGGTGGATAGATAGGCAAGCCTATTGGGATATAATGCAACTGCTACAGTTTGGCACTAATTGTTTCTTCATTTCAAGACTATAATGTCTACACAATTTGATGCCTTTGGCTATCCACAGTTTGATGCCTTCAAGTATCCATAGTTTGATACTTTCGAGTATCCACAGTTTTGATATCTTTGGATATCCATACCTCCCATTATCCAAACGCACAATAAATGTGCAGTCCTAACATAAAAAGTAAAGAAAATTGTTATAAATAAGAATACAACATGACAACATAAATAATTGGTATTGATGACCATTTGCATTTGTATTTATAATTTGTATCAGTAGGCATTGGATATCAACATTTGACTTATAAATGTGCATTTTTGGTATATGGATATATTTAAATCATATTTTCATTATGTACTCTGCTTAATTATTCTATTATTGTTTACATGAGTATTGAAAATCAATATTTAGCTCATGAACGTGAATTTATGGTATGTAAGTTATGATAGTTTGAAATATGTGTGCTTCATGAATGACTACTGTTAGTGATCGTCCAAACTAAGTGTTATCCCCACTAAGCTTTCAATCTTAGCATGGATGTTAATCCGTGTAGGTCTAGGTTATAAGAGTGAGGTATAGGAAACATCTGTAGGGACAAAGGTCAACAGTTAGGAGTAAAAGTACCTTTAGATGTATCTTTTGATTAAAGAATGGTTGTATATGAAATAAAGGAAATTATATGTTTTCATTTTTGGCTATCATGTTAATGTAAAGATGTAATACTACTTTTCAACGATAATGTTAAATGATATGAAATTTTGTAATATGTATATGTGTAAAATTGAGTAGAAAAATGTGTGATGACAGTCCTTATAAATAAATAGAAGCATATGTCGTGACTCTTTGTAAAGGAATTTAGTTGCCATGTAAGTGGGTGTTTTTAGATTCAGTATAGGGGCTATTGCATTTTGAGGTATCAAAATGCAGTTTAGGCAATTCTAACCAATAAGATTCTAGTATTGTGTGATATGATTTGGTTTTGGTGTTGGCCTAATACAAATGTCCTAGTTTTCTTATGAATAGTAAAGATGGAAAGACTTCGTGAAGTTGTTTGGCAGTCAGTTGATTATGTGGTAGGAAGAGAGACCAATTAGTTTCAGGTCGTCCTGAGCCTCAAGAAGTGTGGGATAGAATGTTATCAGTAGATCAACTAGCCTATGATATACATATGACTAGTTCATTGGGCCATAGTGTATATGTGACTAGAGTGTATAGAGATTACTCTATTATGGTCTATAGTATTCCGTCTTGTCCTTTGACAAATCTAATATTAATCATATGAGCAAGTCAACTTCTTAGGAAAGGTTGTGAGGTGTATTTTACTTTAGTACTTGATTCAAAAAGTGAGAAGGTGAACTTATAAGACATACAAGTAGTAAATGAGTTTCCTGATGTGTTCCAGAAACGAAGGTAGAACTATCTATTGAGATTATATCTGGAACTTCTCCTATTTAAACAAAACCTTATAGAATGACTCCTTAAGAGTTAAAAGAGTTGAAGATTCAGTTTCGGGAGCTTTTGGACAAGGGATTTATTCAGTGCAGTGTGCCGTCGTGGGGATACAGATATGATTTTGAGGAAGAAATTCTTTTTATGAGGGAGAGAAATGTAAGGCCCCAACATATACCGTAGAAGTATTATATCATGTCTAGGGTGTATTAATAAGTGAACATAATGAATTAACTGCATCTAAGTGTAGTAGGGGACATAATGGTACTTAATGTGAAAGATATGAGTAAATGGGTAATTTGTTCATTTTGGCATAGACATAAATACTTAGATATGAAATATGTATGGGAATTTGATATGTTTGTTTGGATTAAGAATGTGATGTGAGGGGAATTGGTAGAAGAAGTGTCCCATTTGCTCATGGAATATTTTGGGTTAAATTAGATGTATTTTTGCATTGCTCTTGCATGATAGGATCGATGTTAGTTAATTTGGGATGTGTACCTCTCCGGATGGATAGTTTCCACTAAATAGACGTATGTAATTTGGCTATATCATGGCCTGTAGACCTTCAAATTGGATAATTATAATTGGAGATTAAACTAGACGCATAGGTCTAAAAATTTTATGAAAGAACCAAAAAATTTGATTTTGCCTTTAAAAGTTTTGAATTCTCGTTGAATTTGAGTTTTGGCTGATGTCTTTGTTTTATAATAGCTTGTAGTTTTTTGGGTATAACTCCTAATATGATTAATCAAATTGCATGAAATTTATGCCTTTAGAAACATAAGACGTAGGGGAATTAAATTAAATGATAAGGTCATAACATAATGTGGGAATTAAAGGAAGAAGAAGGACCAATGTGGAATTTTCCTAAAGTCAACTCATGGACCAATTGGATTAAAGCATGTGTGTCCAATAGAATTGTAACACATGGTTCAATAAAATTGTAACACGTGATCCAATAGAATTTTAACACGTGGTCTAATAGGACTATAACACATGGTCCAATAAGATTGTAACATATGGTCTAATAGGACTAGAACATATGTCTAACACTAGAAAATTCATAAAAGGCAATATGGAGAGGGGAGATGGAAGACATTAAGAGGGTTTAACTTCAAAATTTCCCCTCTCCATTTCACCTTCTTCATCCCATCATTTTTCATTTGGTGAGTCAAGCAAAGCCAAAAAGGAAGGAATGAAAGGCATTTTAAGAACTACTTTGACAATTTTAAGGTTTGGGACTACACTTAGTCTAATTTCTCTTTGTATGTATGTTTGAATGGATAAAAAGATTCACTTGGATTTGTATTGGTTGTTGTGATGATTCTTTGGTGTTATTTTGGTGTTATCTTGCATAGAATTGGTTGAATATGACAAGAGAGTATTGTGTAGTGGAATTCTTTCTAGTTTTATTGAACTATTCATATTGTTTGGTTCATAACTCAGCATAAAGACCAATAAATTAGGTGATTTCAATTTCATATGAAAAAATACATATAAATAGAAATCTCTAGAAGATAATATGACTTAATTCTTGCTTTATGACATTGGAAATTGAGATTGAAAATGGTTAAATGCTGCCCCTATTTTGGAGCAACTTGTTACTTTTAGTCTATATCTCATGTTTTAGAGGTCCAAATGGCTTGATTTTTAGTGCTTTGGAAACCATAGCCATAGGGGAATAAAGTTTTAGAAGACCTAAAAACCTAATTCTAACTTTTTCTATATGCATATTAAGAAAAAGTGGAGTCTGTCATGTGATTTGCTTCTGGACTAATTGTTTGCCTATTTTTAGACCACCATGGGCTTAGCCTCAAATTGCACTATTTTGAGTTTGTTTACATTTCCTATTTTTATCGAATCTTATCCAAACCTTTTTAAATGTGTATGAAACTTTTTAAACACCTTGAAATAAATGAAATAGGATTTACTATATGCGAAAAAGGTTATTGAACATTGGAAATTAAGATTGAACATAATGTATTCCACAAAAAATTTACATGTATATAAATGATTTGTATGTATAATTATTGCTCACATCTGTATAGTATGATTATACAAGTGTGATTTTGACACCCTTCTAATGATGGAAAGTTATAACTTGCATGTATGAACACAGATACAGATTTTATGATTTGAAATGTGTATCATATGATTTGTCAATATATGAATTATGAAATTGGCAAATGGTTAAAGTAAATGTTGCAATTCCTGCTCTATTATCATAGTGATGGATAGATAGGCATGTCTATAGGGATATAACACAATTGCTACAGTTTGACACCAGTGGTGTCTTCATTTTGAGACTATATTGTCTCCATAGTTCAATCCCTTCGGGTTTCCACAGTTTGACACCTTTGGATATCCATAGTTTTGATATCTTTGGATATCCAGAACTCATGTTATCCATACACACGATAAATGTGCAGGCTTAACACAGAAAGTAAAGTAAATGGTTATAAATAAGAAATATTGCATAACAACATAAATAATTGGTATTGATGAACATTTGCATTTTGTTGATATTTTGTATCAATGAGCATTAGATATCAATATTTGGCTTATAAATGTGCATTTTTGGTATATGGATGATATGTTGAAGCATATTTCATTATGTACTTTGATTAAGTATCCATCATTGTTTACATGAGCAATGAATATCAATGTTTTGATTATTAACGTGAATTTATGGTACGTGAGTTGTGATAGTTCTGAATGTGTGTGTTTCGTGGATGACTTCTTTGAGTGGTCATACAAACTTAAATGTTTTTTCGAGTAAGCTTTCAAGCTTAGCATAGGTGTTAATCCGTGTAGGTCCAGGTCATAAGAGAGAGGTATAGGGAACAACTGCAGGGACCAAGGCTAATAGTTAAGGGTAAAAGTACCTTTAGATGTGTCTTTAAATTAAAGAATGGTTGTATATGTAATAAAGAAAATTGTATGATTTCTTTTTGGGTTATCATGTTAGTGTAAAGATGTAATACTACTTTTCAATGATAATGTTAAATGATATGAAATTTTGTAATATATATATATATATATATATATATATCTGTGTGTGTGTGTGTGTGTGTGTGTGTGTGTGTAGTATTGAGTAGAAAAATGTGTGATGATAGTCCCTATAATTGAGTAGAAATGTTGTCGTGATTGTTTGTACAGGAATTTGGTTGCCATATATATGAGTGGTTTTAGATTGCGCATAGGGGTGTTACATTATAAGTCTCTTAAATTAGGTCCTTTAAGAAAGACAAGGTTAGTAATTCAGCTAACTAATAGGGCAAATGTATATCCTAATGGTATGGTATAAATGAAGATATTTTAGTGCATATTAATGAGTTAGTTTTTCTAATTAATTGTTATATGCTAGATATGGGGAAATTTTCTTATCCATCAAAGGAAGTACCACTATTGTTAAGAAGACCCTTTCTTAAAATAACTAGAATAAATATAGATGTCCATAAAGGTGACCTTACCATAGAATTCAGTGGACAGGTTATCAAGTTTAACATTTTTTATGTTATAAGATACCCTACTAACATCAATTATTTATGCTTTATTGACATTGAGGACATTATTAAAGAGATAGTACATATGTTATTTAAGAATGACATGAGCACAGGTCCTGACGTGGAACAATTAGAAGGAATTAAAAGCATTGAGGAAGCAATGCAGATAGATAACTCCTTACAGAAGGATTAATCAATATTTTCTATTCATTTACCTCTTACTGCTTATACCATTTGTTGTTCAAGCACCTGAATTAGGGTTGACATCTCTTCCCAAAAATCTCAAGTATGTTTTTCTAGGTGCGAATGCTTACTTTGCTTGTTATAATCTCAAGTTCCTTAACTTTGTCACATGAAGAGAAACTTTTACATATATTTAAAGATCGTAAGGATGCCATAGGATTGATCATAGCTGATATAAAATGGATCAGCCCAGCTTTTTGTACATATAGGATCCTTCTAGAAGAAAATTCTATACCCTTTAAAGAAGCCAAATATTGGTTGAAACCCCTCCCTTAATGAAAATAGTAAAGAAGGAAACATTAAAGTGGTTAGATGTAGGCATAATATACCCTATTTCAGGCTCTAAATAGATAAGCCCCATACATGTAACCAAGAAAATAGATATAACTTTAGTAAAAATAGCCAAGGTGAAACTTGTTCCTATTAGGATATCAAATGGATGGAGAGTGTGAATTGATTACTGAAAGCTTAATCAAACAACTAAAAAAGACCATTATTGTTTACCTTTTATTAATCAAATATTGGAAAAACTAGTAGGACAATATTACCTTTTCTTTTTAGATAGGTACTCAGGGTATACATAAGTTGCTATATCATCTAAAGATCAAGATAAAACCACATTTACATACTCTTTTGGTACATTTGCATTTAACAGAATGTCATTTTTCTAATTTAATTGAGCATAAAATGGTAATTTTATAGATGACTTTACTTTGTTTGGGGGTTCTTTGATTGATATCTCCTTAATCTTTCTATTATTTTACAAAGATGCATTAATACTAATCTTGTTTTGAATTATAAAAAATGTCATTTTATGATAGAATGAGGTGTGGTATTAAGGCATGTAGTAAGTTCAAAAGCTTTAGAAATTGACAAGGAAAAGATAGAGATCTTAAGTGCTCTTCTATACATAAGTGTGTGAGGGAGTTAGATTATTTTTAGTCTATGTTGGTTTTATCATCATTTTGTCAAAAAAATTCAAGAATTCCATCTCCTTTATGTGCATTACTAACCAAAGAACCTTCTTTTATGTTCAACTATACTTGTAAAAATGCTTTCAATAAACTGAAAGAAAGATTGATCATTGCTCCTGTAATTCACCCATCTGATTGGAATTTACCATTTCAAATAATGTGTGTTGTGAGTGATAAGACAGTTAGAGTAGTATTTAGTAAAATAAAAGATAAAGAACCTTATATGATTTATTATGCATCTAAATCTATCAGAAGAGTGTATTACCCTTCCGGGTTTCTCCATGATGTCTTAGGTGAGAGGCTATGTAAGTATATTGTTGGCCCCCAAAATTTTTCTTGATAAATAAGCATGATTAGATTATTTTGGAGTCTTGCTAGATTAATTTATGTTGGAATTAATTAGCATGTTAATGTGAGTAAGATTATATGATGTAGGTTAATGAAATTAAAGTGTTAAGGTGATAATTTATGTATAAGGGCATTTTGGGAAGATCATTTATGCATTAAAGTCTTAAGGCATGAGGGAAGGGGCAAAATGGACGTTGTGCATTCATTAGGGGTATAAAAGGGAAAAGAAAAGACTTGTCTTGCATTAGAAGAGAGAGAAAACAAAAATTGGAGAAAAGAGAGGAGAGAGAGTGTCGTGTAGGAGAAAAGAAGAGAAAGAAAAGAGGGCTAAGTTAGGTTTCAACTTTTTTTAACCTTCAAGAGGGATTTTGGGGTTGAGCAAGAAGGGAAAATAGAAGAGGAAGGTTAAAGCTTCCATTAGAGCCAAGAAAATCATTGTTTGGTCAAGATTCAAGGTAAACTTGTGTTTTAATATTTGGATTTTGGAAGGGGTTTTGGTTTAAAGATCTTAGGAAAGGCATGAATTTAAGTATTCTAGGGTCAATTTTATGAATATATTTTCTTTGGGTTGTCCAATTTGAATTCCTTTTGATTTGGGGTTTTTGTCAATGTTGAAGAAAATCAAGAGAGGCAAGAGGACCAAGAGTAGAGGCTTTTTAAGCAAGGTTATCAAGCAAGGAAATCAAGGTGGGTGACTTTTTTATAATTGAGTTAATAAGCCATAAATGTTCTTCAAATAAATGGAATTAATTGATTTTCCAACCACCTCATAAAAGTGCATTTGTTATTCTTTAAATGCTTGAGAATACTCTACATGCTTTTTGTATGTGAATTTGGTGAATGAATTTTTGATTTGATATGAGAATGATTGCCAAATACTTCATAATTGTGGTATATGTTGCCTTCATATGATTTGAGAAAAGATTATTATGATTGGCATATAATTTTGGTTGTGGAATTGTCAAATGATGATAGATGTGCATATGAATAGTTCATGTTCATAAAAGACAAATTTTAAAAAATGTGCCTATTGGGCAAACTAGTTTTTAGTTCATGAATTACATGTTATGTGGGTTTGGTGTAGTCTATCCAAGAAATGTCACGTTCACGTTGACCAAGTTAAAGGCTTCTCCCACCTGCCTACTAGTGGCACAAAACTCCTTCATGGACTCCCTCAAGATTTACGACTACACAGGACCATTATGTGGAATTTTGTAGTTCGTCATGTTTTATGGATTTACCCAAACCATTATGATGTGTTTATGTGTTTACATATATTGACAAGTTTGATGATTGTTTGACTTGTGTGAGATGTGAATTTGCTTGGCAAGTTAACAATTTTGAGAAATGTATGTTTTATGGATTTCAATGAGGTTTTGCTATGATCATGAAAGTTTTAAATGGTTTTTTCTTATCACCATTTATAAAACTGTTACCCATGAGCTTTAAGCTCACTCCCTCCCATTCTGTCCCATCTCCAGGTGAGGAGCACGAGATCGAGTGATTGAGCATAAAGGCATTACTTCGGAATTGACTTATTTTGTATTTTAAGTTAGTTTTTGTAAAACAATGCTTTAGTCGCATTTTGAGCGATTCTAGTTTTTGTTAACTTTGTAATTTTGGATTATGATGTAAGTAGCTTGAAATGCCCACTAAAGCGTTGTAGAACTCTTGTCTTTTGATGTTAATGAAATACATGTGCATTATGTTTTGCTCATGATTCTCCAAGTCTTTATATTGTATTTTAAAGTTTTTCATAGGGGTAGGGATTATATTCTGAATTCAAGGGAAAGCTGGATTGATCTAGGTAGAAATAGATAAAGTTGTCTTCTAGAAATTTGTGGCTTATCATCTTAGCTTTCCAACGCTATATAGTTTGTAAATTTTGGGTATGGGAGTTAAGAGATATGAGCATTATCAGTGATGATGCTGCATGGGCAGTATGAACATGACAGCTATAGTGAATGATGAGAGTTTGTGTTTGTGATGAGTTATTTGACTTGAGTTTTGGGGAGTTTCATGCACCTAAATTGGTAATTGAATGTTTAAGGAGTGTTATTGCTTTAGAAGAAGTGAATTTAGGAAGATTAGGAGTGAATATGATGTTAGAATGGATGTAGGAAGCATTGGAGGGGCTTTTAAGGGGTTTGGGAAACTCCCATGTCCGTTTAACGGACTTTAGGTCTATTAAATGGACCTTCTCAGGTAAAAAATGACCCCCAGCATTGCCCATGTCTATTTAACGGACTTTAGGTCCATTTAACGGACCTTCTCGGGTGAAAAACAGCTTCCAAGCCAGTCTATGTCTGTTAGGCGGACATGTATGTCCGTTAAATGGATATTTATGGGACAACTATAGTAGATTGTGATTTTTAAACCTTTTAGAGGCAAAATCTCACTTTGTGATCTTCATAAAATTTGTATATCTGGAAGGTTTCTTTCAAATGGTCTAATCATGGCCTCAATACAAGCTTTATCGAGAAAGTTAAGCTAATTCTCCCATGATAGGTACAATATGATTGAGGATATAAATATGTTTGAATCTTTTGCTAATAACTTCATAGTCCGACCTCCAAATGTAGTGATTCTTGAAGAAATAGCTTCCTAAAACATTTATCTATCTCTCCATAAAAATTGGGATCTTTTAGAGTTTATTTGAGAAATTTGTTTGGAGAGAAAGTGAGGGGTCAGTTGGGAGAGCATGATTGGGGTATGAACATACTTTGGATTTTTAAGCATAACTTCTTCTATAGAGTCCCAATTGAGATAGTTCTTGCTTCAAATTAAACCAGAGATTTGGAGCTACAATTTTTTTGAAGAAGTCAATTATGATTTTAGTTATTGACTAGTGTGGGTACACCACCCTTGTTAGATGACAGCTAAAGAGGGTTATTTGGAATAACCCTACAGGGTAATAAGCTCGAGGTTTATGACTCTGGATGTTGGGCTTCGGAAATGAGGTCCAATAATAATTCCAAATTTAAATTTCGGTAGATGCCTAACATGTCTATCTGTTGATGTTTTAGTTGTTCCAAAAATTGAATACAATTTTTATTTTTCAATTACCAATGTTTCATGCACATCCATCAATTTATTACACATTATTACCATAACGTTGATAACGTTTCTTACATTCATATATTTTAATTGATGTTGTTATTACCTCCAACGTTCTTATTTTTTAGAATATATATACATATATACATATATACATATATATGAATATATATATACATACATATATATACATGTCTATATATATATATATATATGTATGTA
>JAOSBK010032727.1:0-10667 GCA_027568895.1 Erythroxylum shatona | reverse complement strand
CATGTTCAATTCTTTTCCCTAAAGTATCTATATTGTCTGGATTATATGTATCTATTAATTTTGATCCCCAAGGGTCTAGAATCTTAGCAAAAAATAACAGTAAATAATTACTTGTATCAGAAACTTGATTATAAATATGGTAATAATAATCTTGAAAAACACAGATATATTTCTCTATTTCATATATATCACATAATTGTAATCTCATTAAAGCAGTAGTATATCGAGTTAGTGTAGTGGGATCTTTAACATATTTTCCTTCACCATGAAATTCTAATCTAAATGTTTCAACAACTCTTGTTATGAAATTATCTGGATCAGAATATATCGTTTGCTTAGTATTTTCATTTAAAATTTGCCAAAATCTTTGTGCACTATTTAAGAATGTTTTTTCCATAAATCCTTTCGTAGTTTCAAAATCCATTTTATTTACTACTACAGCTATCCTTAAAGCAATTTCCCATTTATCTATTGCTTCTTCAGTATTAGCAATGCAGTCTAAATCTAAATATATTCCAAAAGGATTTATAGTATTAGCTTTCATTTTTTCATAAGGGGTATATTTATCTGTATTAAGTCCACTATGCATTAGTCCTGCATATCCTGTTACTGATCTATTGAAACTCTATCCTGGTTTATGTCGTATATATGGATCCTTACTTGAACTAGGTATATCTGTTATGTTAGGATTTTCATATTTTATTCCAAATGGCTTAATATTAACAAAATTATCATGAAGATCTAGATTCCCAATTTGTGTTATTAAAGTATCTACTATCTACTTCAGGGGCAATATATTGTTCATTATTAGAACTACTTGTTGACATCTTTTAATTTTTCTAAATGACTAAGGAATGGATTTTTACTGATCTCTATTTCTTTCTGTTCTATTACTGTTATCTGTTTTTCTTTACCTTTGTCGTTTATCTTATGGTTTATAATTGATTCTAAGTCTAAAGTCATCTGTTCACAATAATGTAATATCTTTTGGCCATAATAAATAATAGTCTTTTGGATCTCAATTATTTCTTTATCTATTTTTAAAGAATTATCTTGTTCTTTTAATATCGTAAATTCTTGATCCATAATAAATTTTATGACTCAAACCTTCCTATCCAAGTGTTATTTATGAGATGATGATACAATAGAAGCAAAATAAAACTTAATTCAATACTAATAATATAACAACATAAACATATCAACTTAAATAAAGCAAACCAACCTAATAAAGTTATTTTATCTCTGGGCTATATATATGTGTGTGTGTGTGTGTGTGTGTATGTGTGTGTGCAACTCCTAATATAACAGTCTTAGTAAATTTAAAAGCATGTTTTCTCAAACTAATTTATACAAATTCATGTATAGTTTAACTGCTAGCTTTTATTAAATTAGCATTGACTAAAACAAAATATAATTCTTAGCCATAAAAATTTTCCTTAAAAAGCTAAAACCAATTTCCTCATATATCTCTCCCTAGAATTTTGCTCTAACCTCATACTAAATTGCCAACACTTTTATCCATCACTTTCTTTCTTTTCTTAGCCAACATTTTAATTTTGTTAATTTTTAAGGTAAAGAACTACATAGGATTCCTCTCGTTTGGCTTATTACTTAAAACCTTCTTGGCTACAAATTCTTAAAACTTGCTTTTGGATTCTAACAACTAATTACCATTACTTCATTCTCATATTTGTAGTTGTCAATTATATCATCAAACTCTATTCCTACTTCAATGTTACCACCTTTGTTAATTGTTTCATCAGTATTTCCTAATCATCCTACTCCAATTGAACATTATAATGGCTCTTACCTAGTAATTTGCCTCCCGTTTCCTCTTCTACTAATCTTGTCAGCTCTAGTTCTCCCTCTAGGGCTTTCAATGCTCCTAAATTTGAGATAGAAGCTCCTCTCTTTGGTTTTAAGAGAACATAGAGTGCTCTGTAAGGTATTCTTCTCAAAGTGACAAGCTTGAATTATTAACCAATAATCATAAGATGATATGATTGTTGACCCTCCTTTGGAAATACTATAAGTTGGTGTAAAGAAATGGTCTTCCATAATAGCAGAATATTTCCTAAATAAGAGATCAACCTTCCTATAAATGGAATTTTTAGGCTAAAAGAAATTGGAGTAAGTATAGTTTGGAAAGAACTTGGTTAATGAGGTAGAATTTTTCATATTTAGAATTAATAGTGAAGAAATTTGTCTCAAAATCTTGTAGTTGGTTTGTGGCATATAGCTAGTTAGCTTATATTCTTGTACAGATGGAACCTAAGATAAGTTCTTAAAAAAGCTAGTAAGCTAGCCATTCTAATAGTTACCTAGAAAGTGCCTTGGGGAAACCATCATGTATGAATGGGTTCTTAAACAACTAAGATGAAAAAGATTAGCTACACAAGAGATTTTACTAAAGTGGAAGGACAGGGAGCTGCATAATAGGCTGAAGTTTATGAAAATCAATAAGGATATGGGTCTAAAGTTAGATGAGATTTCTATTTTATATCAATGGAAGCCACAAAAGATGGAGAAAACGGAGTGGATCCCTATAGGAAGAGTTTTTAATATAGGTGATGGGTTAAGTTAATGTATAAAGATACTAGAATGGAGACTAAAAATGGTAATGCCATAAGGAACAGAGTTGAAGATCAGCGGAATGAATTACCAATATCAATGACTAGTGAGTTGGTGATTGAGAAAAGTGACGGGGAGAATAAATCTAGGAATAATAATTTGGTGACTAGAAGCAACTAAGGAGATGAATTAGGTTTATTTCCAGGTTAAAGAATTGATGCTCTCAAGGAACTATTAAGAACCATCATAAGTACAAAGAACTATTACTTCCTAGAAAATAAAATTTATAAATATTAATCGATAATCCATAGGGTTTTATTATTCCTTGTTATATTGAAGTTTGTTAAAAAAAAGGCATTTGGTTTTATTAATTTGATACCATAAGTCCTTATCATAATGCAGCATATGGTCTATCTATAGGCTAATGAACTCTTGTTTAGGAAGATGGGTATAAACAAGCTACTAATTATAGATCCAAGTTAAAGAAATGCCTACTAAGAAATCTAATTAAAAGAATTATAAAGAAAAATGATTGGGAAGAAACCGCAAAATTAGGTGTTTTTGGTTTAATTTAGTAGCTTGTAGTATTTTCAATAGTACTTTGTTATTTTCATAGTTTTATTCTTATGTTTCTAATTTTATAAGTTGAGATTTGATGGAATTTTGTAGGCTATCAAGGCTAAATCACCACAATGTGTTAGCATAGAGAAGATTTCACTAGCACTAAACAAATGTTAATGATATTAGATAAGGCGGAAAACCTTTTACTATCAGAAGAGTACTAGTTTAATTTTTTCATTGTTTTTGCATATTTGTACATTGAGGACAATGTACGACTTAAATATGGGAGAGGGATTTTGTAGTTAGGCTTGTCACTTTTCTTATAATTAGCTTAATAATGAATGATTTAGGAATTGCTTTTACAAGGATGTCGATTAAGATGACTCATTACAAGTTTAATTATGATTTAATTTGATTTATTTAGGCAAATAATTATAATTTTTATGATTAAGTTGATTTTAATTTAGTTTATTAGTTTTAGGAATGGATACTTGACTTACATTAATATGCTTTTGTATAATTTGTACATGTATTGAGTTAAAAGTGACCTCTTTTAAAGCATTTTTATTATCCCAAACATAAAATAAGAAAAAAATAGTAGTATATGAATAAACCATCATAAATAATTGTCAATCTACTGACTTTGCACTAATAAAAAATTCAAAGTAAAAGAGTAGTTCTAGTAGTCATTTGAGATAGTGACCTCGTTGAGTAATCAAGGTATTCATGACAAGGTGTTACTCTCCCATTACAAGGCTGGGTGACTTTTTAAACAAGCTTCTAAATGCTCCTATATTGCTTAAATTTAGTTTTTTTATAAATAAAGGATAAGAAAATGTTTAAATATTTTAGAATTTTTTTCTTAAGTATGTTCACTTTATACATTAAGTGGAATGTTGGGGGTTGAGGTGAAATTTGAAGAATTATATAGTGAATTAGAATGATTTATATTTTTATATAGCAAACTAAGTGCTTAATAATTCAATAAACTTCACAATTGAATGAATAATGGAGAAACTTAATTAGTATCTTTGATGTGCTTAATGCTCTTTTAGAGTTATTAAGTTGAAAGTAACGAAATTGATTTAGTTGAGGAATATAAATGCTTAAGTAGAGGGGCGTTTGATAAGTGCTTAATTATTCATATTTTTAAGTTTATATTCAGTTCATTTTGCTTGTTAATTTGAGTGTTTTATTGCTTCCAATACTTAATTTGTTCATATTTCATTCTCAAGTTGTAATTCACTTATTTGGGAAAAATGAAATGAATTCATGCAAGTTTAGGTTGCTTTGAAGCTGTATTGACAAAAGTAGATGGGTATGAACATGCCTATATACTTTCTTGTGTACTTCAACATGGCCATGTTTCATATAAGACAAGTTGTTTTGAAGTTCCGGAGAGTTACATAGCTATGAACATGCCTGTCTTTTAGAAATGCGCGCTTATGTTCACATTTTGAGCCCATAATTTTGTCCATAATTGAGGATCTCATTATTTTTTTAAAGTACACAAGAAGCTTAGAAGGCATAATTGGATGACTTAAAATAGCAAAAAGGATGAAGAACAAGTAAAGAGACCCCTTTTGGAGTGAATTTCCAGTGATCTGAAGTGAATTTCTTGGTGATTAAAAGGTAATTAATTATGTTTCCCTTAATTTTATATTTTTCTTTTAGTTTTGATGATATGTTTTATATGACTAGGAACTAAAACCTTTATGGTACTTAGATAAAAGAAACCCCTAGATGGACCTTGTAGTGATTTCTTTTAATTTAATTTATTCTTAGTTTCATTAAGATTCAATTATGTGTTTTTTTGCTATTCTTGAATTACTATTTCTAATATGTTGAGCTATGTATAATTTCATGTAATTTAGATCAAGAAATCCTTTGTATGAATTGATCTAGCAAAATTAAAAATATTTGCATACAAACCTATAGATAAGCTATCATAAATCTTTTAGATTAAGGTTAAACCAAATAGAGGAATTCATAAATTGATTAATGCAATTCTATGGGTTTTAATTAGAAAGAGACTTTGATTAATCAACTTAGTAGTTGTTAATAATCTTAAGAAAGACGTTAGCATAATTTGGGAATTTCCATAGTCCACGTAACTTCATATTAAACATGATGTTTGAAGTCTTATTTGCATTAGAAGTCTTAAAGGATTCATAATCTAGGTACCATTATCTTCTTTGATTATTTCTTAGTCCAATCTTTATAGAGCCACTCAATTATACTAATTTATTTTAGTTTATTATTTTAATTTTGAATTGATTAATTAATATCACCATAATTTGTTAGACTAAATAATAGAGAGATAGTTAGTACTATCAATTCAAGTCCTTGTGGCATTAACCAATACACATTAGAAATAGCTACAACTACATTATATGCTTATGGTAAGACAATTCAATCAAACATATAGAATAAAAGGAATTAGAAGGATAATCCTTTAACTTTTCTAAATATGCATACTCATAATGAGGGAGCAAGATCTCAAATTTTAAGTTGGCTACTTGTTTGGTAGGCGGTAGAGGCTTTAGCTCCCTTTTTTCCTTAAAAACACCATCTCTTATAGTATGCTCCTCCTTTTGATGCTTAAACGCTAAGCCTTACTTATTTTTATTAAATCAAAATCATAAGCCAAGGCTTTTATTTATAGGTATAAGTCTCTTTATAAGTATATTTAGGAACCTTTATAGATACTCAACAACGATATCATATAAATGAAAAAGAATTATAGTTAATAGTAAAAGCTATCAAAAATTTTATTATTTTGTTTATAAAATGATTTTTATTAAGAACTGATAATAATCAAGTCAAGGCTTTTACTCAAAATAATTTGCCTTCAAATAACAAAAACAGACACAAAAAGCACAAATACCTTGATCATGAGAATAATAAAAGATTTTATCATATCTAAGCTTCAAATAATATAAAAAAATTAAAAAATTTGAAGCAAATCTCCTTCCTCTAATTATCATTATTTATTGTAATTTTAATAACTTCTTCAAAAAGGGATGTAATTATCTCATTTATAGATTCTAGAAAATAAGAAGACATGATATAATTATATACAAAACATTTTCAATTTTCCTAATTAAAGGGTCCAATATGTTTCAATACCTTTATCTTTAGTTTTTTGACTGTATCTTTATTAGGTTTTCATTAAGCCTTTTAACAAGCATTTCAGCTCCAAACTTAGCATAAGGTAACAACCTTTGACACTCCTTCAGTAAAATTTAGCATAACCTTAATTTGTTTTCTACTTTACGGCTTATACTAAAGATTTTAGGAGAAGAATAAGGTTTTAAATAGAAAAAGTGAATTCTATATGTAGAAAGGAGAAATTTTTATTTCATGATAGAGGAGATTATAAACATGAGACACATAGAGAATGTTTGATTTCCTTTACAAGCAGACTTGAAGTCTGGATTCTAGCTTAATAAAAATTACAACATATCAACTTTTCATAAAGTACATTTTATCTTTATGATAATGGGTTTTCTTTTATCTGAGTGGTTGGAGAGATTTCCATGTTAACTTCTATCTTTCTAACTCATAATCATCACCACATTTTCTCCTTATATTTTTGAATCAAAATCATCATTGTAAGTGGATACTCCCAATGCTTCAACTTTATCGTTTTCCTTGAAAGTCTTCCAACCACTTGTATAAGAAGGACATATTTTTTTATGTTTACGAAGAAGATAAAATCTTTTTTGTTCCTCAAGAATAAATCTTATTTTTCCTTTTTCAATCAAGTTTATCTTCATTTTTACAAAATTGTCAGCGACCAATGTCGTCTTCTTAGCTGAAGTTATCATTAAAGAAGAAATTTTTCTTTTTCTAACGTAAGTTCAAAATCCTTTCTTAAATGTTACCTCCATGCTAAAAATAACAATCCTCATCCCAATTCCTCTTTTTTAATGAATATCATTTTCATTATATCTAGAAATTTCTTTCCTTAAGTTAGTATTCATAATAATAGAAAAGTGTGTTGCCTTTCCAAAAGTAATGAAATGATAGCCATCGTATCTTTCATCTTTATGAAATTCTTGACAACAAATAATATCTTTAATACCAAGGTATCTTTAGTGGTTATTATAGGGTTATTTAGATAACAATCCTTAACCTTTTCTTAAATCCATATGGGAAGTAATGATATCTCAGGAAACTATGGATTAGTTAAGTATATTTCATTTATTGCTCCAAAATCATACCAATCTCTAATCACTTGAGGATGAGCTCCTTGTAAAAATTTCAATCTAGGATATATCCCAGAAAAATCGATATAGTAGGTGTTACTATTTTATAGAGAGTATAAGTCTCTCATTACCTCATAATGTGCCTGGACAGCAAGGTGATTTTTTAGAAAACTATCAATTTTTTTATCGTCCCTTTATATGTAGTATTAGGCCTGAGAGAAATATTATAAAGAGTAATCTTTTCTGGCTTAATCTATTAATTAGGAAATTCCTTTATTGAGGAGGAAAAGTATGTGGATGATGACTCTTCTACTATCTTAGCTTTGACTAGGCTATAAAGCTTTTGTTCTAAATAATTATAATGGTTTATCTTGGCTTTCCATATATGGCAAATGAAAGAAGCAACTCTGCAACTTCTTTTAGCATCAAGTTAAAGTTTGTAATATCTAATAAATCTTTGATTTGTGCTTAACAAGTGTCAATATCTTCATACGTCTATTCTAATAAGTCAAATATCTTTTATTTGAGGTTGACCATCTTTACTTAAAAAGTCTGCAAGAACATTAATATTAGATTTGATAATCACAATATCAAAGGTATATTATGCTACTAAAATATGTCATTTAATATATCTTTTATATTCAAGTTTAGAAGGTACTTTATTTTGAACAAAAGCCTTAACTTGAGTATTATAGGTTCTTAATAAAAATCTTTTAGGAAATAAAAATAACAAAAAAGTATACAACTTTTACTACCTCCAATAATTCTTTCATTTATGTGATATCGTTATTAAGTATCTGTAAAGATTCTTGAAGTATACCTACAAAGAGCTTCATTCATTTTAATATTAGAATTATCATAATCTATCTTTTTTAATACACCACTCTATATGTGATCAAAAGCATCAGTTTCAAGAATTAAATCATCATTATTAGATAGTAAAAAAAATTGGTAGTATAATGGACAAATTCTTAAATTTCTTTATTTGTTCAATCAAATAGGGTGAAAATTAAAATATTTTATTTCTATTTAAAACCATTTGAAAAGAACCTTTTTTTTACAATAATAGCACTGACATTTAGTTTTTTATCTTCTTATTTCTTTTAAACATAGGTATTCAAGATTTGTATCCTTCTTTTTTTGATAATATTTTGCTTTATGTTTCTTAAAATATCTTTCTTTAAATTTTTTCTTTTTATATTTCTTTTTTATCTTATTATAATAATGACTATCACATCCTATCATAGCAAGAATTTCCAAATCATAACAACATAATGACGATGTTTTTCTTTTTTCCTTTACTTTTATTTTGTAATATAGTGTCTTCATAAGTTACAGTCATATAATAAGTGCCTATCTCTCATGATGTAATCATTGTAGACTTCTTGTGACTTTTGAAGCTTGCTTCTCCTACTTACCATCTCTCACTGCTTCCACCCATATTTTCCCTCTTGACATACACTCTTCTCCTTACTACTTCATCCTTCCCAAATTTACTTCCTTTCCCTCCTATTACTGTTTTTATCCACTGTTCATTAACTAACTATTGACTATTTCCCGCCTAAGTCCATCTTACCAGTTGAACCTTCAACCTTAACCCCCTTTACTGATTCCCAATGAAGACCCTTTAAATTCATTTAGGAATTCTATGTCACTCTCTAGACATTTCCTTTGGATGGCTTAAATAAAGATCAACTCAGAACGAGATGCTTCCTATACATATTGAAAGATCAGGCCAAGGTATTGTTGATGACCATTCCATCCAATTCATTGACTATATAGGAGGAGGTCTACAACAAATTTATGGGAAAATTCTATTCCCATCAAAAGACCTATGAGTTACAAATGAAAATAGCTACCTTCACTCGGATGGAGGAGAGCCATTCCATAAGGTGTGGGAACACTTCAAACTCTTACTAATACAGTGTCCACACCATCATTTTCCACTTCACATGCAAAACCAATTCTTCTATAATAGATTAACACAACAATGATAGTACACAGTGGACAATGCAGCAGGAGGAGCTGTGGGTGAGAAAAATGTCGAAGAGACATATCATATCTTTGAAATGTTGGGGGCCAATTCTCAACAAAAGAGCATGAGGGGGACAAGGGCTAGAGTTCATGAAGTGAACTCAAATCAAGAAATAGATATGCAATTAGCTGAGTTAACAAAGCATGTGAAAATGTTAACTATAAGACTACCTCAAGATGTTCCAAATCAAGAAGTATATGGTATATGTGGAACTTTTGGTCATGGAGTTAAATGTTTGTTCGTACTCTTTCAAAACTTTTACAGATAAGAAAGAACAAGTGAACTCACTTAATGATTTTTCAACCGAGGGTGCAAAATGATCACATTCGAACACCTATAACCCTAGTTAAAGAAACCACCCAATTTTGCTTGGAAAGTCAATAATCCACCAATGCAACTTCAATCACAATATCAAAATTTTCAGAGGCAAAACTAGTTCCAATGGTAAGCCTCACATGAGAACCTACCAAGGAAGCCTTCTTTGAAGGAAAGCCTGAATGCATTTATTTAAGTAACCGCTCATAATCAAGAAATGAACAATAAGAGATTCGAATCCATAAAAGCTTCTGTAAAGCAGGTTAGGACTCAATTAGGGCAACTTTTTTCTTAAATGAAAAGCAATCAAAAGGGAAGGTTGCCCAGTCAACCTGAACAAGCCTAAATAGTTACAATTCTGAAAATGGTAAAGTGATCGATAATCATGTTGAGATTCATTCTAATATGTCTAATGCAAGTAATTAAAAGGAAGAGAGCCTCATCAAATAAAAAGATGAGTAGAATGAGGTAAGCAATGGGCATAACTCTTCAAGTCACATTTAAAAAGAAAAAACTTAAGCCAATGAAGGACTAAGACTGCATAAGGCAACTGATCCTTATAGACCACCAATTCTATATCCAAAACACCTTAAGGACTTAAAACAAGATGAGCAGTTTTCTTATCTATATAACATGCTTTCTAAAGTTAATATTAATCTACCTTTGTTAGATGTGATCAGGAAAATTCCATCTTATATGAAGTTTTTCAAAGAACTAAACACCAAAAAGTGAAAGTTTCATCCAAATAAGAAGGTGATAGTTTCAGAAATAGCAAGTGCAGTCCTTCTGCAGCAGTTAACCCCCAAATTGAAAGATCCTGGTGTTGGATCAGAAAAAGAAAACATGCTTTGTTTGGAAAAACGGTAGATTTCAAAACTTTTAAGAAATCATTACTTACAGCGGAAGCAACAAATCCAAATTAACATGCCAATCCATACATGATATGGTATAAGGATAATAAAATATAAACAAGA
>JAOSBK010032726.1:0-10669 GCA_027568895.1 Erythroxylum shatona | reverse complement strand
ACTACCCCCCCCCCCACACACACACACCGTCAGCTCTCCTTCTCTCTTCTTCTCCTCCCTGCTGCATCTGTGTCTTCTCATCAGGTGCGTCGTTGTCAATTGGTCGTTTGTTTTCGTCGGTGTTGCCAAATGGTGGTGGTGCGTCAGAAGGAGCAGGTCTTCTCCCACCATTTTACTTTGTTTTCCTTCCCACCACCGTACGTGCATGTTATAAATTTGAATTTTTTGGGGTATGTTTGAGTAATTTGTTTGGTATGTTTGAGTCTTTTGTCAATGGGTAACAACATTTTAGGTTAAAATGTTAGTGTTAGAAGGTTAAGTTCTCAAATTTCCTTTTGAAGTTGGGATGATTTGTTGATTCATATTTGGTGTTTGATGAAATGTCTCTCGTTAGAAAATTTTGTTAATTTGTGAAGATGGAGTTGATTTGTATCAGAGAATGAGTTAATGGGTGAACGTATATACATATTTGGGGTCACGTATAATAATTGAAGAAGATCATTGCCATTTGTATAATTAAGTTACATTAAGAAGCATTAAGATAGTTATATACCACGGACCCTAACTAAGTACCCTAGTAAAAATAGTAAAAATAGTAAAAATAGTAAAAATCATTTTGTATGCTTAAGAATAATGTTTAAATTCATGATAAGTATAGCATTATACTTAAGACTTGTCATATGTTTTCTAATATAGCCTAATTCCTCCTCTACGTCCTTTTCTTAGGGTAGAATGATAATTCTCATCTCTATTTTAAAATGAAAACTAGGTAACTCTTCCTCCTCTTTTATAACTTAGATTATGTGGATGAATTATATCTTAATTAAACTTGATTAGACTTTGATATCGATTAGGACTCTACCTCCTTATATGAATAAATATTTATTGATTAAACTTACTATTTTCAAATAATTAGGCATTTTGAGTAAACTTAAGACCCATAAGCCTAAAGAAGGATGATGAGTCGTGCGAAATTGGTTAGTCCCATCTATACACTCATTAGGAAATTGTTTTCCCCTAAGTTTTTTCTCTAAACTTTGATTGAGAATAAAACTTCTTAGTATTCAAGTCTATTTAACTTAATCAGGATAACATTAAGATTCGTCAAGGATCATCTCTTAATTATTCAACCATATGCCCATATGGCTATAATGGGTAGGCCAAAATAATCAAACATTATTCCTTAAGCATTAATTCATAAACCAATATATGTATGCTAAAAACAAGCAAAAAAGACACATGAAGACTTGAGAAGAATCTTCATCTTCCTTTAGAAGATTCATTAGGATTATTCCTAGGTAAAATTTCTTTTGAAATGCATTTATCCCTCATAATATATAGAAACTTCAACAAACTGTGGGAGATAAATTATCATTTAATCTTAATTGTTGACTTAAGTCAATCTCAATTATCCATCCCTCTATATAAAGTGCATGATGTCAAGATGGTTCACTTTATAATTTTTTTATAATTGTCGATAAAGAAAATACCACCTACCCTTTGTATGCTTAATCTTTGTTTGCTAAAAGCATTATAGATTAATGTTTGCTTGAGAGGGCTAATCTCTTATTGCTTGATATACTCTTTAATTCACATTTAAATATTTCATACAAATGAAATATACTTTAGAATCAAATGTCACATAATGCTTATTGTAAAATAAAGAATATATATTTAATGTTAGTGACTTCACATTTACATGTAAAGATATAGTTCATATTTACTTCACCTCATACAACTATATCCTTCACATATATATATCTGGCATCTTCATACTTAGTTTTGTAATAAAAATTGAAATCTTTTGTATAAGTGATTGACACTTGACTATCATATTTGATTAGTACTACTTCAAATCAGTTTTAGTAATTTCCCAATGAACTGAGAAACGTCCGTATATTGTTCAACTTTCATTATAGATAAAGTAATACGTAGTTATTTCTTACTACTCTATGGTGTTGTACCATTATTGAATGAGAAAACAAACCTTATGGAAAATTTTCTTCCATCTAAATCTGATCTCCAATTTCTATCCACATAACTTTATATTCATTACCTTACTAACATAATACATATCATGTACACCTTTTATTATGCCTCAATATTCTCTTTACTGCTTTTAATGATTCTGAGATGGATTTAGCTAATATATGCTCATAGTTTTAATATTATAGCCAATAATTAGTTTTTTACATATCATTTACATATATAAGACTTCCAAGTACATTGAAATAAAAAACTTTCTTTATTTGCTCCTTTTCTTGTGGTGTTATTGGACAAACCTTTTAACTGAGACCTTTACCTTTAATAATAGAATTATCAATTGGCCTGTAATTTTTAATACAGAATCATTCATGAATTCTCTAAATATATATCACTTATGAAAGTGAAAGTAATTTTTTGGTTGATCTCTTGAAATCTCTAGTTTGAGGAGGGACACATCTTCACTTATGCTTTTCATTTTAAATTCATATGACAACCATTTTTTAATTTTCTTAACAAACTTAAAATAATTACATGTAATTAAAATATCATCCACATATAAAAGTAAACTACTCGTTTATCTTTGGATCTTTTACAAATGAAGTTATCATGTTGTTATTAACCCTATATATATTGTGGTCTTCATTAATCATATGGAAATCATATGAAATTATGAAAACAAAGTGTACCATTATATTGAGAACTACTTTAGGCTATAAATTGATTTCAATAATTGACATATTTTATGTTCTTAAAATGTCTTAGTAAAATCTAAAGGTTATCTATACATACATATATATTGAAGTAAATCACTTGTTAATATAGAATTCACGTACAATATATGAAATACACAAGGGGGTTGAATTGTGTAATCTTTTCGTGAATACAAAAACCTTTGATATTTCTTGAAAAGAACCTTTTCAACTATTAAATGAATATAAAAAAATGTTATACTAAAATAGCTACGAATTTAAATCGCAAATAACTTCTATATACTTGTCTAAGAATAAGAAAAATTAAAGTGAAAGGTTAGAAGATAGATGCTACGATTTTATACTGGTTCGCCCCAAACCTTGATCTACGTCCAATCCTCAGAATTCATCTGAGATTTCACTATACTTCTTTAATTTTACAAGTATTCTTTCTTCCCTTCCAGAGCCTCTTCAGGTCTCTTACACAAAGTATTCTTTTTGTTATCTTAGCCTCTCCAGGCTCTTAGTCTTTTCTTTCTTTCGCTAGAAAGATATTGTGAGATTTTTGTTATAGTAGAGTTTGATTTCTTGTATCGCACTTTGAATACATAATTTTTCTTTTTAAGTAAAAATATGAAAGCTAAAAGTTGTTCAGTCTTCGACTACGACTAGTATTTATAGCCTAAGTCTCCAACTACTTCTTGATAACTGCTTCTTATTTCTTGTAGAAACCGTTATTCAGTTGAGTTTTGTAACTAACTCCAACTGACTAACTGTCTGACGTACTAGAGTATCTTCAGCTCTGTATCGTTTGTGTTTTCCTTCTTCTTCTGTGTTTTTCGATTCTTCTGTGTTTTTCGCTTCTTCTGTCTTTTTTGCTTCTTTTGTGTTTTTCGCTTCTTCTGTGTTTTTCTGACCGCTTAACACATTTATCAAAACAGTTCATTTATTTATAATATTATTATTATTTGATTGTCACCAAAATTAATAGACATGAAGTCTTTTTGACTTAACATATATATATATATATATATATGGAATGTTTTAGTAAAATCTAAAGGTTATCCATACATACATACATACATATATGAGCTACAATTTTATTTATTCTTTGCCCAAAATTATTCTAAACTGTGCTCAATATGTTTTATATGATTGTTTTAATATATCCCACTTTCTAAACTGTTAACAATTTTGTTCTTAGTTGTAGGAACTCATTTGTTGGTAGTATTTATTTTCCGAACGAGATTGAAGAGAAGCTTTAGCAGGTATTGAAATGACATTCATTTCCTTATATTTTTGACAATGTCAACAATAACTTTGCACACATTTTAATCGAAATTGTATCAGTTTTTATATTAGTCATTATAGCTCCGTCATCATCTTCTTTCACGTACTTCAGGAAGATCCTTCTACTTATAGGTTGAGGTACGTGAATTTATTTTTGACTACGTTTTTTTGAATTTGGTTTGATTTAGGTATTTGTTTGTGGTTTAAACTTCTCATATGAACGTGTTACATGGCTGATTTAATTTGGCTTGCATGAACTGAAACTTTTTTGTGGTATAAACTTCGGTTTATTAATAAATTAATATAAGATTAGTTGACTTATATTATCGTTCCAATTGCCTTAATTATGTCAATTTGTTATTTCACTTATGCTCTCTGAAATGATTATGTTCTGTTTACTTTTCATGTGCAAATTTTTACATGGTTGATTTTTTTAATTGTGTATGTTAAACTAATTTATTAAATTAAATATTCATATTTTTATGAATACTTATTAGATTTGGCATTAGTACATATTTAATATAGGTTAAATATCAAACTTTTAACGTTAATTCTCTTCTAACATATATATTACAAACATATATGTTCTATCTTTAGCATACAAATATTTTACATCTCAACCCAGAAACCTTAACTTATAACCCGTGATGGAGCTCTCGTGAGACTTATCGGTAAAAAATATCAAGAGCCTAGGAGTCAGAACGGGAACTTGTTTTGTTGATTCACAAGTCTTATCTTAGATGCTTTGTAATCTTTGGCTAACATTAATGATACTAACTATGGATTCATTGTTTTAAATCGACAGTTTTTCACAAATGAGTTTCTAGGATAAATCTTGGATGTATAAATGATTAACACCTAATGATTTCATTAATCCTGAATTTGTTGAGAGAGTTGAAGCTTTTATTCATTATGCATGTTCTCAACCTGCATATATGGATGAGCCAAAGATTAGATGTCCATGTAAAAAGTGCAAATACAAATGTTTCCTTCCTATTGATGAAATTAATGAGTATTTGCTGAGAAAAAGGTTTGTTGGCCTTTATTTTGAGTGAACACGACATGGAGAACGGTTGGTTTCTAGCATCTCAATGGGTA
This sequence comes from Erythroxylum shatona, assembly GCA_027568895.1. Classification (NCBI taxonomy): domain Eukaryota; kingdom Viridiplantae; phylum Streptophyta; class Magnoliopsida; order Malpighiales; family Erythroxylaceae; genus Erythroxylum; species Erythroxylum shatona. The sequence continues at coordinate 5,606 of JAOSBK010032726.1, read as the reverse complement.
ATCAAGCGCAATTGTTTGTCAACTTAAATAAGTTTGAAGGGGGATTGAATTTAGAACAAATTATGTGGATGGAACTGAAAAATCTACATGCAAATGGTTTATGATGCAACCGTTTATACCTTTGAGAAAAATAGGGAAAATCTTGAAGAAGAACCTAACCCACATGCAAAACAGTTTTTTGACTTACTACAGTTAGCTGATCAAGAATTATGGCCAATTGTCATCAATTGCTCGAATATTAAACATATAGTCTGAAGGGCATATTTCGAACTGTAGTTTTGATAAAATTCTTGAATGGTATAATGAATCTTTGTCTCCAGATCATACAATGGTTGATAGTTTTTACAATATGTAGAAACTTATTAAGGGTCTTAGTTTGTCTATTGAAAAGATTGATTGTTGTAAATTGGGATGTATGTTGTATTGGGGAGATGGTATAGAAAGAAAGCAAATTTTGTGATCAATCTAGGTTCAAGCCTATAAAGTATTCTATGAATAGAAATTAGTATCCTGGAAGCAGATGTTTTATTTCCCGCTAACTCTGAGACTTCAAAGACTATATGTTTCTGATGTTACTGCAACTCACATGAGATGGAATGATGAACACGAACAAGAAGATGGAATAATAAGTCATCCATCAGATGAACTATCATGGAAACATTTCAATGACACCCATCTTGAGTTTGCAGCTAAATGTCGAAATGTTAGGTTGGGATTGTCGACGGATGAATTCCAACCTTTTGGTCAATTCGACCAGCAATGTTCATTATGGTCAATCATAATTATTCCTTATAATTTGCCTCCATTGATGTGTATGAAAGAGGCATATATGTTTTTGACAGTGATTGTACCAGGGCCTATAAATCATCATCATCACCCAATCCGAAGTCCCACAATGAAGTGAAGTCTGTGGAGGTCTAATCGTACACAACCTTACCCCTACATAATAGAGATGATGTTGACCCAAAATACAAATGAGACAAGATAAGAATGATGTAGGTTCTAAAGGGAAAAGGTAAAACTAACACGGTAAATTATTAAATAAATAAAAATTACATTAAAAACATAAAATAGTAAAAATACAGCATATACCTTCTGGAGTTCAGATCAGCGAGTACCCAATAAGTTGCAAAGGCTGACTCACCTCATTTCTAGTTCCTTTAGGAGTCCTTGCTCATATACCCTATAGGTATGCCAATCCTACTGTCCCCATAATCTGCGTGCCAGGAGTCCCATCTTCAAATAACTAACTTTAAAGTTTAATCACTTACCCTTATCCGATCACGCCATACTCTTCTATTTCTAACCACTATCTCATTAAGGTTCAACTCAGAAAAATCTTTCTTGATCACTTCCCTCTAGGACTTGTAAGTCCTCTCCCTTCTTCTCTTGTATTCACTAAACGTTATACTCTCACAACTATGCACCGGAGCATCAGAGGGCCTCCTACGCACATACCCCAACCACCTAAATCTAGTCTCTCTCAACTTGTCGGCCACACTAGCCACTTGTAGTCTATCTCTCACCACACAGTTCCAAACCCTATATTTTTTTGGTAATGTCACGCATCCATCGAAGCATAAGCATTTCGGCTACCAACAACTATCTTATATGTCATCGTTTGGCAGGCCAACACTCTGCCCCATATAGTATAGTTGGACGGATCACCGTTTTATAAAACTTCCCCTTAAGTTTTGTAGGAATCTTTTTGTCACATCAATTTGGTCCATCCAGATCTAAGACGCTATACTATATCGGCATCGATATTACCATCACTTTGAATGATGGATCTGAGATATTTAAAACACGATTTTTGTGGTATGACGTTAGTACCATTTGTAACTGCAGTGTCATGTAACCACTAGTTTCCCAAAAAGTTGCATTCTAAATATTCCATCTTAGACCTGCTCATCCTAAAATCTTTCGGTTCTAATGTATCTCTCCAATGTTCTAGCCCGGATTTAACCCCTTCTTTAGTCTCATCCACTAGGATAATATCGTCCATAAATAATATACACCAAGGTGCCTCTCCTTATATATATTTAGTAAGTTCATCTAACATTAGTGTGAACAAAAAAGCGCTTAAAGCAGAACCTTAATGTAGTCCAACACTGATAGAAAATGCTTCCGTGTCGCCTCCTATCGTCCTTACTCTCATCAATGCTCCTTTATACATATCCCTAATTACTTTAATATAGGTCATAGGAATGCCCTTTGCCTCCAAACACCTCCATAGGAGTTCTCTAGAAACCCTGTCATATGCCTTCTCTAAATCAATAAAAACTATATGCAAATCCCAATTTTGTTCCCTGTAGCATTCCATAAGTCTACGAAGTAGATGCATTGCTTCTGTCGTGGACCTGCAGGCATAAACCCAAATTGGTTGGCTGAACTTTAATATCTGAATTGCAGTATATTTGGGAGTATGGTGTTCAAACATATGTTGTCTCTCTTAAACAGAATTTTGTGTTGAGAGCAGCTTTGATGTGGACTATTAGTGATTTTTCGATATATACCATGTTATTTGGATGGAGCACAGTTGGAAAATTAGCTTGTCCTTATTGTGGCAATGATTCTGATGTGTTTTATATTCCAAATTAGGGCAAAATATATTGGTTTGACAATCACAGGAAATTTCTTCCTCCAGATCATTCATTTAGACGTAATAAACAAAAGTTCATTAAGAATAGGATGGTAAAAACACCACCTCCTCCGCTCAAAGCTGGTGATGAATTAGGCTTGCTGAAAGTAACAGAATTTGAATATGATGAAGTAAATAGAAGCATTAGTCAAAACTTTAGTTGGAAAAAAAATGAAACATCTTTTGGGATTTGCCATATTGGAAAACTAATTTGATATGTCATAATCTAGATGTGATGCATATTAAGAAAAATAGTTTTGACAATTTGTTCAATACCATTATGAACATTGAAGGGAGGAAAAAAGACAATGCAACATTAAGAGTTAATTTGTAACTTTTTTTTAGAAGGAATGAGTTACATAATGATCTTCGCACTGGTAAATATTCGAAAGCATGTTACACTTTGGATAAAAAAACAAAAGGAGAGTTTGTGTGAATGGTTGAAAAATCTAAAGTTTCCTGATGGTTTTGTTTCAAACTTAGAAAAGTCTGTGGACCTGAGGAAGTACAAATTATTTAGGATGAAAAGTCATGATTGTCATGTGTTTATGCAAAGACTAATTCCAATTTCATTTCGAGAGTTGCTACCGAATAAGGTTTGGGAAGTAATAACAGAATTAAGTTTGTTTTTCAAAAGTTTAACATCATCTGAAATCAAGTTGGCTGAAGTGGAAAAACTAGAAAAGGAAATTCGAGTAATTTGGTGCAAGTTAGAAGGGATTTTTCCTCCAAGCTTCTTTGAACTGTATGAAGCATATACTGATGCATTTAGTACACGAGGCAAAACTAGCTAGCCTAGATTAATATGGATGGATGTATCTATTTAAGAGGTAATTCGACAAAAATTATTGAAATAATCATATTAATATGTTTTAAGTACAATATTGTAAGAACCATATTCTCCAATATAAGTATTTGCATCACTTGAAGAAAAGTGTTTAAAACAAGGCCAAATTTGAAGGTTCGATATGTAATGCTTATTTAGTGGAGGAAGTTAGTACATTTTGTGGACATTATTTTGAGTCACGTGTTCACACAAGAGCAAGAAAAGTTCCTCGTAATGACGATGGGGGAGGAACGACTAATGCTGATGATAATTTGTCCATTTTTATATATCCTAGATGAACATATGGACGTGGAACAAGAAGAATGTTAACAGAGGAAGAAATTGAGGCTGCCCACGGTTACATTTTATTAAACTGTCAAGAGGTTCAACCTTTTGTGCAGTAAGTTGAACATGATTATTTAGGTTTTCAAATTTTGTGTTGTTCATAACTGAAACACATTAGATAATGACAGGCATCATACAAGATGATATAAATAAAGAAGTTGGAAGATACTTTCCTCGATAGTTCGAGAGATATGTAAATTTTGACTTACAAATATTCTTATAGTTCAATACCATATTTAAGTGTTGAAATGACATTATACTCCTTGATATGATAATTTCTTTTATGTAGGCCTTAGAAAATCCAATAGAGAACAAGTTCATTTGTGATCTTGGAAAAGGACCTCTGCGAACTATTAAATTGTATTTGGTGTATTTCGATAATGGATACAAATATCATACAGAATATCATGGTCATAGCATGGTAATAATAAATAGTGGAGTTTTCATACAGAAAAAATTGATGGATTACTATGGCAAAATTATTAAAACACTTGAAGTTGAGCACCCTGCATTGCCAATAAAGCGATGTGTAATATTTAAATGTGACTGGTATGACTTGACTCCAAATGTTGGAACAAAAATGCATAGTCAATACAATCTAGTTGAAACCAACTATCGAAGAAGATTAAGACAATTTGAACATTTTGTGTTGACAATGAAAGCGAAACAAGTGTGTTATGTCCCTTTTCTATGATTACAACGAGATAAGACAGATTGGTTGGCAGTTTGCAAAGTTAAACCTAGAGGTGTTTTTGAATCACATGAAAAAGGAGGGCAGAGAATTAAAAGTGAAGCGTTTCAAGAAGATATTCATTTTATAAATGCATCTATCATGTATGACGATAATGAACCTTTGAACAATCCTTCTAACGAATATATTGAAGTTTCATTTGGAGAGGATGACAAGGGTCAGAGATCTGAAGAGGAGCCAGAGTTTGATTCTTATTCTTCCAAAGAAGAAGATGATTGTAATTTACGATTAAGTTATGATAGCGATTAATTTGTGTTTACAGTTGAATATTTTATTTTTCAATTCAATGATTTCCTTTTCAGTATATTATGTTGTTGGACCAATGATGGTTGACAAATTAAATCCTACTTATGTTTTGATAATAATAATAAAATGTATAGAATTAGTTAAGAAATTTTTTCAGGTGTTTTGGATTGAGATAAATCAAGACAGCATTAATCTTCAATGGGCAAGATATAAATCAGTGTGACACTAATTTAGCACCGAACCTCTATAAAAATAGTGTCTGCTTTTCTTCCCTACTCTTTTGCATTTCAATTTTAATTGTTTAAATTAGTGTGTTCTAATCCTCTGTTATTTATAGCACTTTGCAAAAAATGTTCAAAGATCTATTCAACCCCCCTTCTAGATCGTTTACAATTGGTATCAGAGCTGAAGAATCCAGGGATGGCACACAATAACCTAGTGGAAGAAGGTAACACTAATAATCACCCTCCTTTATTTAATGGTACTAACTATTCTTCTTGGAAAAATCCTATAAAGTATCATATTATAAGCGAGGGAGTGGAATATTGGAAGATCATCATCTTCGGTCCACATGTTCCATTGAAAGAAAATGGCGAGGTGAAAACGGAGCTGGAATATGATGACAATGATTGGAAGCAAGCCTACATCAACGCAAAAGCTATGAAATTGATATATTGTGCTCTCACGGTTGAGGAAAGAAATCGAGTGAACTCATGTACCAGTGCTAAAGAAATGTGGGAAAGACTTCGCATCACTCATGAAGGAACCAATCAAGTTCGAGAGACAAAGATCAACAT
>JAOSBK010032725.1:0-10670 GCA_027568895.1 Erythroxylum shatona | reverse complement strand
GCATTAAAGTGAGTGAGAGGTCGGTTAGGAGAGCATGTTTAAGGTATGAGCTCTTTTAGGCTTTTGAAGCATATCTTAAGTTATATAACTCCGTTTGATGTGATTCTTGCTTCAAAACGAACTCAAGGCTTAAAGCTACAATTGTTATGAATAAGTCAACATATGATGTTGATGGTTAATTAGTGTGCGCTCACCACGATTGTGGAGTGACAGCTAAGGATCCTGCAAGGTAATAAGTACAAGGTTCATGATTTTACAGGAGTTGGTTCAGAAACAAGTTTTATTTCGTGGTGAGGAATTCCTCCCTCGTGGGATGTGCGTCCAGATGTCACGTAGGACGTCGAACACGTGCCTCACCGGGGAGGGGTTCCAACAAAGTTAATCCCATAAGGTTGAGGTCATTGAACCACTAATTTTTATGTTGATTGTGTGCTTACTTGTGTTAATTTTTAGCATTGTATTGTTTTATGTTTGATTTTATTTGAGGACAAGTAAAAGTGTAAGTGTGGGAAAGTTGATAAGTGATATTTATTATAGGATTGTCTAAGTGATTTTCTGTGATATTGTGAATGTTTAATATACATACTAAGATGACTATCATAGGTTTTGTGTTATTTTCATATAACTTGCTTGTCTGTGATTATATATGATAAATTGCATGTTAGATATAAATGAAGGTTTTTAAGCTTAGGTTTTGCATGTTTTTCATGTGTTTTGATGTACATATAATTGGCATGGTGATATGTCAATGTTCAGGTAAGATTTGGACCTTATTTGTGTTGATTATCAACTTACTTGAATGTGGACTTATTGTAGGTATCAAAGGAGAAAGTTGGAATTTTCTAGGTAGAAGTTGGAATTTTCTAGCTTTCCAATTGACAATTCCAGTTTCCTCCACCCAAAGAGAATAAGGTCATGTAGCACGCAACAAGGAGGAAGATAGACACAGTTTTGGTTAGATTTTCAAGGAGAATTAAATGAATTCAAGAGATATCAAAGCTACCACACAAAGTTTCTTCTTTGTTTTTCAACTCATAAGTCGTTTATTCTCTCTTCTTTCATCTATTTTATTTATTTATGGTATGCAAAGATGTATGGACTTGTTTTGAGGATGTTGTTGATGATTGTAATGGATTTCTAAGTAGATTTTAGGGTTATTCTTACCATAACTATCTAAGAACTCATATTGGTTTAATGTATGGTTTGCTTTAATGCTTACGATGTGACTTTATATTAGAGATGTCAACGGATTGAGCCGGGCCAAGAGCACATCGTGGCCCGTGGTCTAGCCTGTGACCCGACAAGTCGGGATAGACCGAGCTTGATCTTGGCTAATAGGTTATTTCATATCCATTTAACTGTGAAGTAAAGTATGTAGGTTGAGAGATCATATACCTAAATTTAATCGTTATTTTGGGCTTAATTGGTTTGATTATTAAGAGAGACAGGGCCAATACATTAGAATGCCTAGGACTAAGCATGATTACATTACCAAAGTGAGGGATTACTTGATATGGAGAGAATGACCATAACCTTTATAATTTGGTTCTCTAAACTTAAATTGTTTCCTTGTTTTTGTGACATTTTGAAATGTGTTTTCAAGCCTTTAAATTGTGAATTTTGCAATTTCAATCTCTCATTATTTGGTTTACTTAAAAAAAAGTAAATTTAAATTACAAGTTCACTAACCAATCCTTAAGGGAAAGATACCTTGCTATACTATTTTATGCGAGTCGTATAGTTATGGTAATAGCAACTTTAATTACTTTTAAACTTTGGGCTAAACAAGAAGGAGCTATCAACTTTTAACATAATAAGTTGGTCCTTTATATTACATGTGCTAGACGCTTCCAATTTCCTAAAGGCTTTATTGAATATATGAAACATTGTATCACCATAACATCTTATAGTGTGTTAGTTAATAGGGAACCTACTAATCTCATAAAGGGTAAGGAAGGATTAAGGTAAGAGGAACTTTTATCCCTTAATTTTACAAGGTTAATGGCTCATAATATCATACAATATTTAAAGTTTAAATTCCATACCAGATGTGGGAAGCTAATTATATTTTTCCTATCATTTATAGACAATCTTTTACTACTTTTAAGGTTTAATGACAAATCTTTAAGCAATTTATAGTCATCTTTTCTTACCTTGAAAAGATTATTGCATCTATCTATGAAAGTTTCCTTAATGTCTCAGTTGGTTCTCAACATCTATTTGGTTGGTTATCTGTAATCACAAGCCTCTAAGTTAAAGAACCTCTTTTTAATTATTTTGGACTACCAATTTCAGGAAATTCTATTGCAAAGATTGCTTATCACTATTAAAGAAGATTTAAAGAAAGATATATAATTGTTGTAGCAAATTGCTTTCATTTATAGGTAGACTTTAATTGATAAACTCTATTCTTATCTCTGTTCACACATACTGGTCAACTTATATATTTTTATTCAAGGAACTTGATTAAATATATTTAAAAATGTTAAAGAGATTCTTTTCATCCATTTCCAATCATCTCAACTAAAACTAAAGTCAAATGGAATACAACTTGCTTACCTAAATTAGACGATGGTCTAGAAATTTAGTCTTTAAAAATTAATAATAGGAGCTCATAATAAAAAGAGTGGAAAGGATTCTTATTGCCAAGAAGGTGTTTTTGGTTAGATGGACAACTTTTATTTCTTAAAAGGTAAAAGTCTTTAATAAATTTAAATAAGACCCTCAACTTATTAGTTCATAACATAAGCTTTAAAGTTAAGAGAGCCTCTTCATAGATTTATAAAATGCAAGGTAGGAAATGGCAACAAAAATTCTTTCTGTTTTAATAATTGGAGAAATATAGGTTTAGTATATCTCAAATTACAAAAGCCTATTTTGATTCATTAGTTTCCATTAGACTTAGTAGTCCCATCTATCATTAACATAATAGCTGGTCTCAAAACTTTATTAATCTCTTCACCTCAAGTAACACCATACCAAGTGACAGACCAAACTCATTATAAGAGGACTCTTATATATGGATAATGCACTTATGAGGGATTTTTAATAACTAGTTACATAAGAAGCTTTTCAAAATAAAAGGCCAACCTTTTCCCTAGTTTGGACTCATATAGAACAATAAGGTATAGCTAGATTTTCATATCATATATAGTTAGTCGCCAAAAAGAAACTTTCCACTTTAGATATACTTCTATTCCTTTAGATTCAACCCACATATAGATTTTGTAAAACATTCCTTGAGACTCTAAATCATACTTACTTTGAATGTGACTTCTCTTTTGGTATCTAGACAACAATTGTTATGCAACTTAAATACCAATAGGAGCTTGTGTATTAATGTATTTAATTAGCTAAGAAAATTGAGAATAAACAATAAAGTGAATAGACAACTCTACAATATTACATTTGGAAAGAAAAGAATACCATAATGCTCCAAACAATAGAAAAGTCTAGAGGAATTAATCAACTTATAACTAAAATTAAGACTTGGAGAGCTTATAGTTCTTTATGATATCCACTCTTGTCCATGCTACTCCTTAACAACTTCTTAGAAGTTAGTATAATAAAGTTAGTCTAGTTAAGGAATAAGGGCGTAAAGAAGGAATTAGTTAGAAAATGTTTGTTTATGTAACACACCACTACCATAGAGCATATACCCGACATACTAGAGTATATCTTATGGGAATGGCATGTTAGAGCAATCACATTAACTTATTTATGGCATCACACATATCACATGATCTTCAAAAGATCAAGTATTCTCATTTCATTCACAAACATAATATTCATTATGTCATTACAATTTATAACTCATATATAAACATTACATTTCATAATCCATATATTTAAATTTCGAAAACATCTGAGAGTTTACTGCTCTATATATAAAATATACAACATGAGATGGGATGTTAAACCAAAATATCCTAGCTAGACTTTTTAGTATCAACTAACCAGACCTTTGAGCCATTCTTGTTTCCCGAATTTATAGTACTATACTTATACTAGTTTACCTTAAAAGCCAGGTGTCCCTTGTAATTGAAAATCAACGTTGTAATTTTGATGAGTTTGCGAACTCAGTGAGTGAAACGTCATTGATGTGCTCATTCAAGTCAGAACATAAATAACATAAGTAAATATCCAAATTCAACGAGTACATCATATTATTCCATTGTATATACCATACCATCTTTCATCACATTTCAATAAGTACAACATGTACACAAATATTACATATTGCATATTAAAACTATTCAGTAATTCATTGAAATCTTTCGCATGATACATGTAAAATTATACATACAAATACACATGTAACTCCACTTTCATTTTTACTTTGTTATGACCAAGCGCCTATTTACTGTCATGTATCCGTTGTGGATATCGAGCTTATTTCATATACTATCTCGTATCTATTGTGGATACCGGGCTCATTAATAACTGAGCCTTTGGCTCTTTGAGCACATTCTTGAGCTTAAAACTCTTTTTCACGTTGGTCACTCCGGTCATAACTCCATTATCTAATCATGCATATTCATGTGAAGGAATGCATCAATTCACACATTATGCTATCAATACCTTTTATTCATTATGCTCATTCATTTATCATATTCTTCAAATATAAGTCTGACATTCAAAATTCAATTGAGAATACAGTTCTCCATTCACATACAATTAGTAAGCACTTCCAATGCAATCTTAAATATCAAACTCCTCATATTAAAGATGTCCAAAAATATCACAATTATGTAAGTAATGATTCAGTAACTGAAATTTAAACAAAAATAATTCAATCATAGTGAGAAACATCTAGGTTAACTCATAGTTCGCTCCAGATTGGCTATTACCTTGAAGATCTGGCAATGTCCAGATGCTGACGATCTTCTTTTGCTTCTTTAATTATGCAATACATAGATATAGTTCACACATTACTAAGTTGATCAATCATATGATTACTCAATCATCCACATTTTTATATGTCATGATCAATGCATGCTCAATTGACTTTCCTGAGTATGTATCCTTATTTACAGGTCTTAATCATTATACATCATGTCTTTTACATAACTTATTAGCAATTAGATTTATGCCTTAAGTAAACTTGATTATTCTAGATTCATCAATCATTCATTTACCAATCCTTTTCTAACCTTATATATTTACACAATTACCCAATTCTCATTCATTCATACCTAATTCACATTTCTCACGCCCTTTGGATCACATTTTCATTCCTAATAACACCTTCATTCCTTTAACAACTCATAAATTCTAGATTTGAGTACATTTATATCAAGACAATCCATTCCTTAAATTATCACATCAATTAACAACCTAGACTTATCAAACCCTTAACCAATTGATCAAGCAACCATCTAGGTTCATTTCAAGCCCTAATCAAGTCCAAATGCACCAAGGTAAAGTAACTTATCCTTCGTTGGTTCCAAAATCACCACAAATAGAATTTTTTCACTTTAGAGCATTGCCCAAGATCATGGGGTACCTTTCCATGATCGTAGAAAGAAAAAACATAATTTTCTCTTGTCAAAACATTGCCCACGATCGTAAGAAGGAGCTAATGGGTGAATAAAAAGTTCACCATCCATTTCCTTCAATTTTTTTTGTAGATTCTAATACCATCATAATAGTCTACTAATTATACCTTAATTATACTTCATTTTTCTCATCAAGTTCATCTCCAATTCCAGTTCAAAATCATTCAATTAGTAGCTCATAAACTAGTCTTTCATGTATCAAAAATCAAAATAGACACTATCATTCATTATCATACATGTAGTCCTAATTCTTTCCCATTTCAAGAACACTACACTAATAACTTTCTTTAGCATAAAATCACCTTCATTATACTTTAAATCCCAACCTAAAATCACCTATTGAATAGCCTCTAACCCACAGTTTCATACATCAAAACAAAACTAATTCGTCTATCAAATTCCAACACCACTCATCGCTAACCCTACATGAATCCCATCTCCATTTAATCATCATAAATGTTATGCTAACATACATCATAATAGATCAATAAATCACTTACTTGTTCAACTTAAAGCATCTTTAATGATCAAGCTAGCCTAGCCTTCCAACCATATAAACACAACTCTAAGAACAAGGTGAAAGCAGAAAGGGATTTCAGCAATAAGATGAAGACAAAATTTTGGAGTGACAAAGTGCAGAATTTTAGCAAGATCTCAAGGTTATAAGGGTTATGGGTGTAATTTGATGGTAAGAAGAAAGAAAAAGGGAGCATATAGCCAAAAACAAGAAAAAGATGGTCTTTCAAGTGTGGAAATAATGGGTGTGGGTGTGTGGCAAGGTTTGGACACTTGTCCAAACACTTGTCAAGTAAAGAGGCATGTTACATTTTTTCTACTCCAACCACCAAATGTCACTTAATATTTAGTCCATTTGTCTTACAGCTTCCTAGGCCACTTGCCACCCAATTACCTAAGCCATCTGTCACTCAATTACCTAAGCCATTTGTCACTCATTCTCCATTGCCATGTGTCACTATTTCATAGGCCTAGTTAACCTAAATTTCCATGTATCAATTTTTCTTGCCATTTAACATTTTTCCTAGTCTAGGTGCATATATCACATCATCAATCTCCCACTTATAACAATATGTTCCAATATACTAATTATAGTCCATCAAACCAAAATTCAAGACATATTCAATACGTAATCACACAATCACTTCATAATTATTTAAAATCTTTCATGCCCCATAATAAGTCAATTGAGTACATATACTATCTTTGCAATATTTCTAAATCATGATTCATGCGTGTATGTGAATATTATGCATGTACATGAAATGCACCCTAAGAATTCTCAAATGGTATAGCTCATATGACTTAATCTAACAGTTAATGCCCTAAATATAGAGACAGGATATTACAATTCTCCTCCCCTAGGAAACTTCGTCCTCGATATTTTTACCTGATTGGTTAAATAGATGGGGGTATTGTTTTCCCATTTTCTCTTTAATTTCCCATGTAGCTTCTTCTCTCAAATGGTTCCTCTCAAGGATTTTCACTAAAGGAATCACTTGGTTTCTTATCTTCTTAGTTTGATAGCCAACTATTTTGATCAACTCCTCCACATAACTTAAATTAATTGCAATTTCAACTTCTTGTGCCGAAAATACATGCGTCAGATTCGATCAATACCTCCTGAGCATACTAACATGGAACATATTGTGAATTCGAAACATCTTTGGCGGTAATGTTAACTTGTAAGCCAATGGTCCAAGTCTTTAAATAATCTCATATGGACCAATGTATTTAGGGCTTAACTTACCCTTTTTACCAATCCTTAGCACTCCTCTCCAAGGTGATACTCTCATAAATACTTTATCTCCTACTTGGTACTCCATATCTCTCCAGTGTTGATCTGCATAACTCTTTTGTCTATCTTGAGCTGCCTTAATTCTACTAGGGATCAACTTCACTTTATCCACAGTGTCTTGAATCAGCTCTGGGCCTTCAACAATCCTTATACCCTCTTCATCTCAATACAAAGGCAATTTACACTTTATACCATATAATGATTCATATGGAGCCATACCAATACTACTATGAAAATAATTATTGTATGTAAATTCAATAAGGGCTACATATTGATCCCATAATCCTTGGAACTCCAAAACACCGGCTCTAAGCATATCCTCAATAGTCCTAATAGTTCTCTCACTATGTTCGTCTGTCTAAGGATGGAATGTTGTACTGAAATTTAACTTCGTACCTAATGTTTGTAAACTACCCCAAAATCTAAAAGTGAATATGGTATCTCAGTATGATACAATAGACACTGGGACTCTATGTAATTTCACTATTTCATTAACATACCTCTGAGCTAACTGATCCAGTATATAGTTCTCTCTCACAGGTAGGAAATGAGCCGATTTTGTCAACCTATCAACGGTGACCCATATGGCGTCATGTTACCTCGGAGTCCTTGGAAAACCTATAATAAAATCTATAGTAATCCTCTCCCATTTCCATTCTGGAATAGGCAATGATTGTAACTTCCCAATCGAAGCTTATGCTCTACCTTAATCTACTAGCATGTTAAACATTTAGCTATATACTCCGTCACTTATTTCTTCATCCCTGGCCACTAGAAATTTTGTTTCAGAGTACTGTACATCTTAGTAGTACCAGGATGCATAACATAGGCTGCTAAGTGAGTTTTCTCTAAAAAAAATTTTCTCAAACCATCAACATTAGGTACACATAATTTCTACTTTAACCACAATACATTATCTCTCAATTCAAACTCAGAAATCAGATTATGTTTCAACTTCTCTATAAGTTTCACTAGTTTTGGACCCTTGCTTTGAGTTTTTCTAATCTTTCGTGCAGTATCGGTCTAAGTTTCATTGTCGCTAACAATGCTTCATTATACCCCAAATTCAGCTCAACATTTAATGCTCTCAATTATACCAAATTTAGTAACCTTGATGTCTGAACTGTGCCATGCTTCTATTAGATTTCCTACTTAATACATCAGCTACCACATTAGCTTTATCGGGATAGTATTCAAAAGTGCAATTATAATCCTTAAGCAGTTCAATTCACCTCCTTTGTCTCATATTAAGCTCTTTTTGACTCAACAAATATTTCGAACTTCTATGATTTGTAAACATTTGAAATGTCTCACCATATTATTAATGTCTCCAAATCTTCAAAGCAAACACTACTGCAATAAGTTCTAAATCATGAATTGGATAGTTAAACTTATGAGATCTCAACTGTCTCGATGCATAAGCAGTCACTCTACTATACTACATCAAAACACACCCTAATCCTTAGTGTGAAGCATCATTATTCACAACATATTTTCTAAATCTTGATGGAATAGCTAACACTAGTGCTGGAGACAATCGATGTTTCAATTCCTCAAAACTCCTCTAACATTCATCAGTTCATTGTAAGAGTATATTCTTCTTCAGAAGTTTGTCAAAGGAGTTGAGATCAAAGAAAAACCCTCAACAAACCTTTTGTAATAACCAACTAGTCCAAGGAAACTAAGAATCTCCAATACATTCCTAGGTGCCTCCCACTTCATCATTGCCTCAACTTTCTTTAGGTTAACCTTTATGCCCAATCTAGATACTATATGGCCTAAAACTACCACCTGATCCAGCCAAAATTTACACTTACTATACTTGACATATAATTGCTTCTCTCTCATTATCTGTAAGACTAACTTCAAGTGCTCAAAATGTTCTTCTCTACTTTTCGAATACACCAAAATATCAGCTATGAATACAATTACAAAGTGACCTAGGTAGGGGTGGAATACCTTATTCATCAACACTATAAAAGCTACAGGAGCATTTTTCAACCTAAATGGCATCACTAAAAACTCAAAGTGCCAATATCTAGTGCTGAATGAACTTTTTGGTACATCATTTTCTACTATTTTCAACTAATAATACCCCAATCTTAAATCTAGTTTAGTGAATACATAAGCTCCCTGTAATTGATCAAGTAGATCATCTATTCTCGGGAAGGGATACTTGTTTTCCACTGTTACTCGATTAAATTGCCTATAATTATCTTTCTTCTTTACAAACAAAACTGGAGCTTGCTATAGTGATACATTGGGTCTGATGAAGCCCTTATCTAACAACTCCTGTAGCTAGTTCTTGAGTTCCTTAAGTTCCACAGGTGTCATCCTATGTGGAGGAATAAATACAGGAGCGATACCTAGAGCAAGATCAATAGTAAACCCTATTTCGCTATCCGAGGGGTAATCCCTGTAACTCACTTGGAAACATATCTGAAAAATCCCTGACAATAAGAATATCCTGAATTGTATGCTCAGTTCAAGTATCAGTTACATAGGCTAAGTAAGCCTTACATCCATTTCGTAACAATTTTAAGGCATTCATTGAGGAAATTAATATGGCTAGCAATGCTTGACTAATACCTCGAAATATCACCCGCAATTGGTTAAGAGATTCAATAATCACCTCCTTAGTGTATCAGTTCATAATAACCCTATATGCAATAAGCCAATCCATACCTGAAATAAGGTCCATCTCCTTTAGCTGTAATACTATCAAGTCGGCTTCCAACTCTACCTGATCAATATGAAGAATGCACCCTTTATAGACTTCCCCACTCACTGTAGTACTATCCACTAGAGTATTCACTTCTAAACCAAATTTCAACATTTCTCTTTCATAATGCAATTTAGATGTTAAATGTAGTGTGATAAATGAATGGGTAGATCTTAGATATAACAATTTAAATGCCTCAAAATTGAAGACATATAACACACTTGCAACAACATTGGAAAAATTATGCACCTCTTATCTGGTAATGACATAGATCCGGGCCTAGGATTGTGATTGGTTGCTCCGCATGTTAGGACCCATTGCCGGAACCCAACTGTTGCGGAAATATCATAACTAATTTTCATTATACACATTTCAATATCCTCAAAACAAAAGGGTTTTACAAAGCTATAATGGCCTTTCAGCCACATTACAACATAATCACAAATCTCAAAATACAGTTACATGAACTACAAATTCTTGAAAAGTAACTAAAGCCTTGCGTTTTCCAAAACTAACTCAAAATGCAACATAAGCAAATTTGGAGTGATGCCTTAACTCTCTTTCACTCCATCTCTTG
>JAOSBK010032724.1:0-10671 GCA_027568895.1 Erythroxylum shatona | reverse complement strand
AAAGAGATAAAATAAGAAGTGAAGGTAATAGAGAAAGAAGATCAAGAAGAAGATCAATTCCTATGCATAATTTAAACCAAATAGCTGATGCACTTCTAGTTCCTAACCTTGATAAAAATAAACCAAGTTTTGGTCAATTGATTAATAAAGGATATGAATGAACTTTGCTAATGGTGAATGAGTGATAATTGATATTAAAGGAGCTCAAATTGATGAGGATTTACACGAAGAACAAACTTTTTTTTTGTTGATTAGAATGTTAAGAAAAGTCTTTTGAAGAGGATACTTTTATATATGTTGTTAAGTTGCCTATGTGTAGTAACAAATTAGTAATATGACATAACATAATAGGACATGTTTGTTTTGATGTATTTAAAATTATGAATGACAATGATGTTGTGCAAGATCTTTCCTAAATGATTAAAACTAAAGAAATTTGTCAATTACATCAGCTCAGTAAGCAAGCAAGATTTTCTTTGATAAACTTCTTGGAGAGCAAAGTAAAGGTTGGAACTACTTCACTCTAATGTATGTTAACCTATGAGTTAGGTCTCACTAAATGAGAGTAGATTCTTCGTATTATTTATGTATGACTATAGCAGTTATAGTGGCATTGCATTGTTGGGGACCAGAGGATAAAGTGTTTATTAAATTCAAAAAAGTGAAGACTGCAATAGGAAGTTTTTGATTAAACGAGGGAATATTTTAGTAAATTGGCTATATATGCTACCCACCGAAACACTTGAAGGTATAACACCATATTTGTTGGTGTAGTAACACCATATTTGATAGTGTAATAGCACTATATTCAATAAGGAAACAACCAAGAAAGGATGGGTTGCATCTTCGAAATGGGAAATTTTTATGATAAATAAGAGTAAAACGAGACCAATAGTAGTAAAACAATATAAGCCTAAAGACAAAACATAACATCAGATTAAAAAACAAATTATGTTCCTTTATGCATAGACAGTTATATTGTGCATAAAATAGGAGCTCCGGAATCTAAGAAACACAAGTGCATAAAATAGGAGCTTCGGAATCTAAGAAATGCAAGTGCATGAATGAACACATCCCAAACAAAAATAAAAACTGAAAGCAGAGGCAAGAAATCTAAAAACAAAGGATAATCATGTTACCATGGTTTGTTTAAGCTTTTTGGAGGTGAAGGCGATATCTTCCTTTTAAAAATAAATGAGGTGTGTACTTATTTCTGAGACTAAGATACAATTGTATCATTATAATTGTCAAAATTGCTATTATTTTACAATTAAAAATAAGGATTGGATACTATAAATCTTTATGAAGTGCTATAAAATTCTATGATAAAGCTCAAAAGGAAAAAGCCCATAGAAATCAAAATCTCAGATTGGTTGAACAACAAGACAAATTTTGGACAAATGCAACAGTATCCTCATCTAATAAGAACAAGGGATGCATTTAGAATCTCTCAAAACTTTATCAGTATTAAACACTATTAGGATATATTAACTATATCTTTTATTTAATTTTGACATTTTAATTGGAAATATAGGATATTACTAGAAGGAATTATCATATGGCTGGTCACGTGAGTAAAATTGGATGGATTTGTATTTGGGATGCTGTTGCGGTAAATATTAATGAAGCAATTGAAATGGTGGTGTTGAAGTTGAACTCTCGGTGGTGGCATGGTTTAATAAGGACTTTTATCATATAAGGGATTTATGCATATCTTCAATCTACGGTGCATATGTGGTATTGAGTTAATGTGAGAGTGTGTGGTATAAGGGAGGTGTACGTCAATACGTCAATGGGCTGTTGCATTTTGGTTATTGGAATATTGTAAATTGTGTGGTCAAAATGGACATCTTTTTAACTTGGTTGAGTTTATGTCATTTACGTGTTGCCCACATATTTGATTTATGATAGAAGTCTAGTAAAATATGTAATATGAAGATACCTAGTGTGGAGTGTGCGGCAACTGATGACATGGGTGTATGTGTGAGATAGTTTGGTGAAGGTTTAGTGGTTTTTTTAACAGAGTGATTGTAGCTACTGTAAAGTAGCTTGCAGCACATGATAATTTATACAGTTGAATAACGTGTCTTAAGTGTGAGCCAAGGTGAACTGCGTCATGTATTTTGCCACGATGAAGGTGATTTGTCAGTTGCAGTGGATGTGCGTTAAAGTGTTGATCTCCAACCTGATTTGATGTGATAATTAATCCATCTTGTTCCTACGTTTTCTATTGATTGGGTGACTTGTGGCTTCGTGTTGGTGTTTATCTGAATCAACTCATTATTATTGCAATGACTTTAAATTTATTTCAGTGGAGCTGAATTGATTGGGAAAATGTCTTCTTTTCTATCTCAAGTATTATCGTTTTTGTTTCTAGTTGTTTTAATCTCTTGATTTGTCTGATTAATTGTCCTTATTAGCAAATAGTGTGTGAAAAGTCCTCTAGTGAGGTTAGTAGGAGGCGGTCGTACTATTAGATGTGAAATTCTTTCACGAGAAGTGAAGTTAAGAGATAGTGTTAAGGGTTGAGTGGTGTCGGCTCAGCAAAGCCTTGGGTAAATCTATTATACTTCGGTAAAAGTTACTAAGCTAGGTGAGGCCCCGCAGACGTAGGCAAGGTGTGCCAAATTACACTACCAAAATTTTGGTGTTTTTATTATTTTAGTTTTACTTATTTTTATTTTCTTGGTGCCAAAGAAGTTTGCAGAAAGTTTGCGAAACAATTAAAACTTTTGGTTTTTCAAACACAACCAATCTAGCTATGAAGCAAAAAAAGATCAAGCATTGCATAATGTAAGCATGAATGAATACCGAGAAAATGAACACGACTCCCTAAGTACAAGGTACCAACAAATTCACCGGCCTTCCTTATGTCCTGATGTTCTTATTGTTAGAAAAAATTGTAGCTTTTGCTGCATCTATAGAAGGACTAGACAAAGCAGAAATAATACTTAAAAGCAAAGGTTACCTACAAAATGCATAAACCTTAAGAATGTACATAAGCAAACATACATACATTCTATAGGAAAAGGGAAGAATCAGAAGATTCATAAAAGCCATTCAAGTAGAGAAATCTGGCTTCATATACGGAATTTTATCAAGTGTTGATTACTCTAAGAATTCATCAGAAGAGGGTGCTAATCCTTCCACATTCCATATCCTAAGTTCAAAGTCGAAAATCTCAATCATTCAATGATGTAGACAATACGCAACAGAAACTACATTTGGACAATTGATGGTCGGTTATAGCACAACAACAAAACCTGTGAATACAAGTACAAAAAGAGGATGACTTTACAACATGAAACATCCAACACAAAGCCATCCTTACACAACATAAACAAATATTACATCAGTTAGGTGTATGGTAGTAGAAATTCAAAAATCAACTAAAAAAGAACGAGTATTAAAATTGCTAATTAGAAATTGCAGAGCCAAATGCTAAGCATTAGCTCTATTAGAAATTATATTCAAATCCCAAGAGAATATCCCAACTCAGATAGGCAAGTGAACCCAAACACCAATTCATCACTTCAACATCCTCTGAACAATTATTAATTAAAATATGAAGTAACTGATAACGCGAAAAGACGCAGGACCTTCCACAAGTTCTAACATGCATTCAATTCATCGTCAGCATCGCAATCCATAAGGATCACCAAATAACACCTGAACCAGAGAAGGCTTATTGAAGCCATCTTAAGAGAGAGCATGAGAGAGTCTATCGGATAAACTAACAGAAGACCATAAAACAACGTCATCAGCAAAGAAGGCATCAGTCTCACTTCTATTAACGACAGTGGAGGTAGCGAATCGGAGAGTTGATCTTGCAGGTGCTAGGTTAAGACAAAATAAACGAAGTGAAAGCGAGGAGAGTGAAGAATTAGAGAGAAATGAATAGGGTCGTTTTATCTGGAGCAAAAGTTTAGGTGGTGAAGAAGCTTCATAGAAATGAAGCAGGGACGCAGAGCGATAAAGAAGCATCTGATTGAGCGAAATAGAGTTGGAGAATTCACTCCTAAGTCCAAACAGCGTAGAACTATTTTTTTTACTTAAAGAACAAAAATAGAAGTTACAGAAAAGTCACTCTGTCTGGGTTAGGAGAAAATACCAAAGAACATAAACACGAAGCCAGAAATGCTAAAGGATCTGATCAATAGAAACTAGAAAAAAAAAACCCATTATAATCCTCATACTTTCCTTTACAATACCCACTAAACAACCCTACCTCAAGATCAACTACAACAAGCAAATCAGAGAAGAAACAATACCTATCCAAGTGGTACTTTAACCCCAAATCAAAGAGCTTGATCTAGTAGTAGAAAAGAGAGTTAATAATTTTCCTAGATCAAAAAGGGTATAGAATTAGAAACAGAAGTGTGTCACAAAAGCAGAAATAGAAGTGTGAGAAAAATTCTTACTAGTTTATGGTTGCTGATACTTCGATGGTGGAACTTTACGCATGTGGTGAGTGAAATGAAAAAGACTACAGGTGTGTCTAGTCAAAGCTAGACGAAGTGAGGAGTGCAAAGCAGAAGACGCGAGAACACGCGCCAAAAACATGTGAAAGAATGACTCCCATTCCTCTGGATTACGAGAGGAATGGAGCAATGACCGAAAACAAGGAATCAAAATAAAAGCTCTGTATTCATAGTTACTTACCAAACACTATTTTTCATTCCATACCTATTCCTCTTTACTCATACCTACTAAATAAGCACACTCTGAAAATGGGAAAGCAGATATCTTGCTGTTGTTCTTAAACATAATAATCTTGGATGAAAATGATATCGTTCACGTGCCCAAGGGAAGCTTTGAGCACTTGGATGAATAGGTCCAATGACTTAATAAGGATGTTGTGAATCTATATATCATGTATGAAAACTCAAAAAAAAAATTATAAAAAGATGATAATTAAAGATTATTGATTTCAGTTACGTTTACAAAAATTCAAATTATCGTTATATAATTTGATTAGGTGACAAGTGACAATTTATGATATATGTTATATATATTGAGTATAACAAATAATGGACCTTCTATGATTTTATTTAGTTTTAAAATATTTTTTTATTGAGTGCATGATCATAGATAAAGAAGGGAAACAATAGATTACAGAATTTGCAATGCACAATGCAACTAAGGGATAACCAAACTATATCATAATTACATGTTGTACATGAAGTGAGACCAAAGGAATGACAACTCAAAATTTGGGTGCGTCTATCTATGATACACTAAAAATACAAAACGTAAAGGGTGCTCCTAATACCTTGGAAGCTCTTTGACAGCTTCTCTGGAACTTATGTAACTAACGAAGCAATTTGGTTACCAAAGGTACAAAGACAAAGGCCTTGTTGACTTTCCTTAAAGGAAAATATTCAATTCAGCTATGTTTTCTTGCAGGAAAAGATTTTAGTAATTTTGATATAAGGTTGTGTGGCAATGGTAGAAATGATCACAAGATGAGTAACATTACCATAGTTTTGAGTTTGACCCACAAGTTTGATCAGTTTAAGAATTTCCTCTTGTTAGCAATTAATTCCACGCTCTTTGTATAGTGTTCTGATGCAGAATGCATTTCAATGATGGAAGAAAAGCACCACTTGAAACATTTGATATTGTTGAACTTGTTGAAACTCCACATATTGGACCCGGATAGCAATTTGAACCACATGAATTATGAAAACATGGCAATGATTAAAGACATTTCATAAACAATATGCTTCCAATTTCCATCATCATAATCATGTTTGAGCACCACAAAGACAAATTCAAACTAGGTAACAAATAAAGCTCCATCCTTCTCATCATCAGTTAAGTGGTATGAAGACCAATAACATCAAGGCACGTAAATCATCCCTTCTTAGTAGGAAGAAAATCAATGGAAAAAAACAGATATAACAATGGCCTCCACTTTATTTGAAAAAGGATTCATTGGAAATAGATTTCAAAACTAAGCCCCATAAGCTCAACAAATCAAGTATCAAAAGAAAATCACGATAATAATACAATAATTTTGGTGGAGAAGAGATGTAACCAAGAAGTGAAGGTTGTATCCGATCTTTAACTGAGGAACAACAACATAAAATGAAAAGTCAGCATTGCCAAACACTAGTTATGGGAAACTTAACCATAATGAATTCTTTTGAGACTGCTATTAATCAGTAAGCATTTCATACAACAAACTGTTAACAATGCTGGGGAAGTTCACAGCTAGTCATGCTCAAAATGGTGTGTAGTGATCCAAATTTGACTGTTTGCAGGTATCTTACTTATAAATGACATTTCATCCTCATGCAATGGAAAACTGTTCTAACCTAAAATGAGTAATTGGTATTGTGTCACAATTTTTGTACCCAGAGAAACATTGATCAGAACTAATAACCAATGTAAATAGAAAATTAGGCGTCCTGTTGTTACCGATCAATCAAACACAAAGAAACCCAAAAATAACTAGCGTAGAATAGAGAGAAGATTTTAGTGCGAGAGAGAACTTAAAACAGAGATGAATAGAGTATTTCAAGAACTCAACCAATCGTTGAGATTTCCTCTTATGATTATTGAATATTAATCCAAACAATGTACTTACACAAATCAGTATGAACTACAGTATTTATAACACTCAATTCTAACTGACAATTAACTAACTAATCTTGACACTACTGCAAGACGTGCATGGACTTGTCTGAAACTCTGAGCCATCTCCAACATACTCCTCCTAGGATCAGAGGTTCAGCTTCTGAATCCCAACCATTTCTCTTAACTGCTCAAATCGCGAGACATTAAACCCTTTTGTAAACAAATCTGCAACTTGATCATCCGTTTTAATATACTGAAGTTTCAATTCCCCTTCCTGCTGGATATCCCTTAGATAATAATATCTAAGTTTAAAATGCTTGGTTTTGCCGTGGAACACTGAATTGAGTGAGATCGAAATTGCAGCTTGATTATCAATATTTACCATCGTAGCTCCTTCTAGTTGAACTTGCAAATCTGCCAATAACTTTCTCACCCAAATTACTTGTTTAGCAGCAGCTGTCGCTGCCACTAACTCTGCTTCCGCAGTTGAAAGTGCCACCAATTCTTGCTTCTTCGATGTCCATGAAAAGCATGCTAAGCCTAAAGTTAAACAATACCCAGTAGTGCTTTTCATATCCTCAGTCGCTCCACCCCAATCACTATCAACATAGCACATTAATTCACATTTACCAGATTTCTCATACAGCAACCCATAGTCGGATGTTCCCTTCAAATACCTCAGTATCCTTTTTACAGCAATCACATGTTGTTTTCCTGGATCACTTAAGAATCTGGAAAGTAAACTTACCGAATACAACACATCCGGCCTTGTAGCTGTGATGTACATAAGACATCCGATCATACTTCTGAAATTCTTTCTATCAACCTCATCGTTTTCCTCCTTCTTCACCAACTTCTCTTTTGGACAGATTGGAGTCGATACTGCCTTACACTGATCCATCTTGAATTTCTTCAACACATCTCGAATATATTTCTTCTGACAAATGGCAATCCTTCCTTCATTTTGGCATACCTCCATGCCCAAAAAATATTTCATTCCTCCGAGATCTGTCATCTCAAACGTTTCACTGAATTGCATCTTTAGATGACTTATCTGCTTCACAGAACTACCAGTAATCAGTAAATCGTCTACATAAATTGCAATCACAGTTACCTCTCCTTCTTCCGTCCGTACATACATTGTTGGTTCACTGCAGCTTCTATTAAATTGAATTCCTAGAAGAAATTCATCAATCCTCGCATACCAGCACCGAGGAGCTTGCTTCAGCCCGTAAAGGGCCTTGTTCAATTTATAAACCATCTCCTCCTTTCCTCTAGCCACGAAGCCCTCCGGTTGCTGAACATAAATCTCTTCTTGTAGGACGCCGTTGAGGAAAGCGGATTTGACGTCCATCTGATGCACCTTCCACCCTCTTTCAGCTACAAGCGCCAACAGTAAACGGATCGTCTCTATTCGGGCTACTGGAGCAAACGTCTCCCCGAAATCGATCCCTTCGATCTGCGCATACCCTTTCACAACGAGCCTCGCCTTCAATTTGTTTACCGACCCATCTGGATTTAGTTTCGTCTTGAACACCCACTTCAATCCGATGGCTCTCTTGTTCGGTGGTTTGTCTACCAGTCTCCAAGTTTGATTCTTTTCGATCATCATCATTTCCTCCTCCATGGCTTTTACCCATTTCGGATTCAGCAACGCCTCTTGGATTCGGGTCGGCTCCAGAACCGCTTCATTGCTCCCCTCGTATATTTCCGCTAATCTTCTCATTCCTCTTACCGGCACATGATCGAAATCATCTCCACTATCTTCTTCTGGATTGTGCTCGTCTTCAGAGATCCACTGATCTAGATCGTGTGGTTGATCCTGTTCCTCATCCTCTCTTGGTTCTGGTTCCCCCTCTCCTTCATACTGATCCGGATTATTTACTGTTTCCGGAGTATATAGGGGCCATCTAATGTTTGGGCTTCTATCTTTATCCGGCTTCTCATCTTTGGGCCAGCTCCAACATTCTTCTTCGTAGAACCGAACATCTCTACTGACCTTAACTTTCCTCTGGTCAGGTAGATACATTCTATATTCTTTGCATACTTCTGAGTATCCGACAAAGATCGCCAATTCTGATTTCATGTCTAATTTCTTTCTTTTGGCTTGAGGTATGAGTATGCTACACAACGATCCGAACACTTTCAAATTACTCATCTTAGGTTTGTATCCATGCCAAAGTTCGTGTGGAGTTTTATTGTCAAGTGTCCTGGAGTACACTCTGTTCAGCAGAAAACAGGCGGTGGTCGCCGCCTCCGCCCAGAACTCCTTCGGTAGATGCTTCTCTTCCAGCATGCACCTTGTCATTTCTACCACAGTCCGATTCCTCCTCTCCACTACGCCATTCTGCTGTGGAGTGTAGGGCATAGTAAGCTGATGACGAATTCCTGCTGAATTACAAATTACACTAAACTCATTAGATAGAAATTCCGAACCATTATCCGTCCTCACCGACTTGATGTTCAGGTTCGTCTGATTTTCTACATATACTTTGAACTCCTTGAACACCTTGGCTACTTCTCCCTTGTTTTTGAGACAGTAAATCCAGGCATATCTGGAGTAGTCGTCTATGATCAACAGAAAGTATCTACTACCACTCAGCGAAGGCACCGGCATGGGACCACAAATATCCATGTGCAAGAGTTCTAGCTTCTCCTTAGCTCTCCATTTCGCCTTCTGAAATGGTGCCCGAGCTTGCTTTCCCATCATGCAGACTTTGTATGGAATAATCTCATACGGAGTTGATGGTAGCCCTACGACCATCTCCTTCCTTCTCATCATCTCCAGTCCCTTCACATGATAATGCCCAAGTCTCCGATGCCAGAGATCTGGTTCTGTTGAGTCTCCCACTAGCGCTTCTTGATGCAATTCCTCAGGCTTCATTGAAAAACTTTTGTTCCTCATCCGGGTGCATAGTATTTCCTGTCCATTGTTATCGAAAACTCTACATAAATTCGATTCAAAGTGCACGGTCATACCTTTCTCGATCAATTGTGCTACACTCAGGAGATTATGCTGGATTTTTGGAACGTACAACACATCAGAGATGATCTTAATTCCCTTCTTGGTTGCTAACTCCACTTCACCTTTCCCTTCCACCCGAATACAGTCCCCATTTCCAAGTTTTACCCGAGCTCTCACTTCTGTATTTAGAGTCTTGAATAATCTTGGATCCGGAGACATGTGGCTGGTGCATCCACTGTCAATCAGCCACTCAGACGGATAGTTCTTGATCTGATCTCCGATTGCCACAAATAATTGTTCTTCCTCCTCTTCAGTTACTTGCACATTGGCTGCCTCCTTTGGTGGTTCCTTCTTACAGATAGCCTCCATGTGCCCTTTCTGATGACACCTTCGGCATTCTACATCGGGCCTCTTCCAGCATCTGACGGCAAGATGATTAGATTTGCCGCAATGTGGGCATGGGTTGTAGTTGTTAGCTTTATCTCCTCCTGTGTACTTGTTCCTGTGCTTCTGGCGAGACTGAGAGGTTCTTGAATTCGAACCTCCTTTCTTCTTTTTCTTCTTGGACTTTTCTTGAGCTTCTGATTTTACAAAGACTCTGTACGCACCTTCCGTAGCTTCGGTCTTCCTCATCAAGAATCTCTGTTCTTGAGCTTGCATGGCATTCACCACTTCAGCAAGCCTCATCTGACCTATATCCTTCGTATTTTCTAACGAAACAATTGTTGCTTCGTATTTTTCAGGAGCCGACACAAGCAGCTTCTGAACTATCCGTTGATCTTTAAACTCGGCTCCTAAGAGCCTGATCTGATCTGACAATTGAATCAACCAATCACAGTAACTCTGAATCGTTTCATCATCCTTCATTTGGATTCTGTCGAATTCCCTTAAAAGATTCAGAATTTTCATGTTCTTCACCTTCTCATCGCCTTCATATTCGTGCTTCAAGAAGTCCCAGATCTCTTTTGCCGAAACAAATCCCATAATTCTTGTGAAGATTGAGGGCGATACCGACTGGTACAGGCAAGATTTGGCTCGGGCCTTCTGCGTCACTCTTTCCCTGAGCCACCGTAGCTGGGCGATCGGAGCATCGTCTGGAATCTCAACCGCGTAGTCCTCGTCGA
>JAOSBK010032723.1:0-10671 GCA_027568895.1 Erythroxylum shatona | reverse complement strand
AACTCAAAATCATAATGTAGAGAGAGATGAGACAAAATTTACCTAAACCTTCCTTTGATGATATCTTCAAATCCTTTTGGATTTTCTCAAATCTAATAATAGATTTGAGTTCCTTGACCCCAAATTAGGTTAGAACACCTTGATTGAGGTTGAAGAATCAAAAACTTGGTGGAAAAGTAAGGGATGGCTAAAACTTGCTTCTTTCTCTCCTCTCTTATCCTTTCTTCTCCTCTCTTTTAATTAAAAAAAATGTTCTAGTCTTAAATGGTGAGAGGTTTATGCCTTTTACCTTAAAATAAAATTATTTTTAAATTAAATTAATTTTATATAAATTAATAAATATTTTACAATTGAATTTTTTTCCCACAATTGGTTCTTAAAATGTTTAAGGGATGTCAACATTATTTTTTAGTGAAGCCTTTATATTAAGTGTAATATGAAAATGTATCATAATTTTATTAAATAAAATATATTCATATAAAGTAAATACAACTATCAATAAAAGAAGAAGAAAATGCTTTTTTCATTCAAAATGGGGGCTCTTAAAGGATTATAAATATCACCATACACTAATTAAAGTTAGACTTTAGCTCTTCAAGAAGTTACTATGAAAGGATCCCATAAACGTGGCCTTTAAAGATTTCTTCCTATAAGTGACATGTCATAATTTGTTTTTACTTCAACAACTTTAGGCTATTAAATTTTATATTGTCATAACTCAAATGCCAAAGTTCATATTCATATATATTTTCACATTCAAAGAAAATGGTTTAAGTAACATTTGTCAAAGAACATTTTAATAGCACTTTTAACTTAACAGTTATATTGGTCAAATATGGTGCCCATATATAAAATATCATGAATACATATTTCATTATCACTTCTTATTTTGACAATAATAACTCCTTTTCCTTAAACTTTTTTAAATATCTCTATTTTCTTGACTAATTTGAGAGCACTTCTTCTTATTTAGATTTAGAAAACATTTTTTTGTTATATGTTTAGAACAAGCACTATCCAAATACAACTATTTTTTTGATAGCTCATGAGTGAAATAAGAATAATTAAAATAATTATTAAGAGACTTATCATAATATAAAAGCTACATTCTCCCTTTTATTGATACCGACAATCGTTTTCCTAAATGATTATTTTTATTTAAATTTTCAATCATTTGTATATCATTTTGCTTCCACATTTCAATTAGAGTTTAATATTTCTTTATTTCTTCCTTAAATATATATTTAATTTTTTTCATTATTTAGATTTGATACTCCTCTTTTCCTTGATTTTTGACAATGGTTTTCATTTTCATTTTTCTTATAATTTTTAATAATTTAAATGTAAATTTAAAATTTTTATTGATTGTTCAAAAATAGTTACATTATCTTCTTATGAAATTAGACATAGCATATTAATTTAACTAGAGTTAGTTTAGATAAATCTTCATATTCTTCCATATTAGTCACTAGATAATCAAATTTTTAGAGAAAGATTACTAGATTTTTTATATGATCTTCTTGTCTTTTAAAGTGTCTCTATGACATTAAATTTTACTAGCAATATTTTAGACATGAGATAAAAATAATAATTTATTATAGGCATCCTAAACTTAATATAATTTTTTAAGCC
Organism: Erythroxylum shatona; assembly: GCA_027568895.1. Taxonomy (NCBI): domain Eukaryota; kingdom Viridiplantae; phylum Streptophyta; class Magnoliopsida; order Malpighiales; family Erythroxylaceae; genus Erythroxylum; species Erythroxylum shatona. The sequence continues at coordinate 9,039 of JAOSBK010032723.1, read as the reverse complement.
CATCATCAAACTAGTTGAAGCTTGAAAACCTGAAATTTAGTCACATATTGTAACTACAATCCTTAGCTAATGGAACGACTTCAATGGCCTCCACTAAGTAGGAATTAATGCTTGCTTAAGACAAAAGTATCAAAAACTTATTATTCAATTAGACTACAGGGCCTTCTTTAGTAACTAGTAATGAATAGGTGAGAATGGGAATACAACTTTAATTCTCTAATAAAATAAGGAATGGTAAAACTAGAATGAAGTTTAAACAATCCTAGATTTTTATACCTATATGGGATATATAGGAACCAGGAGTCAAATATCAAGAATAACAATTAAGTAGTCATAAAAATAAAATTGGATTCTCGCACTACAAGAGTTAAGACATTTAGTGACGATTCTTTTGTGACAAACTATTATTTCGTCATAAATACGAGGGTTTTTGTGACAACGCAATGGATTGACACTATTGTTTGGATTAATTGTGATAATTTATTTTTTTATCACTAATACAATAGTAATTGTGACAATTTAGTATCTTCCATAGTTAAGTTGTCACTACTAATATATTAATAGTGACAATTTTTCTTTTATCACTAAGTTTTGTCATTACAAGTCTGTGCAATTTGGCGCCAAAATGATTTTGGTGGGAATAAATTGTAATTGTGACAAAACATATGTTAGTAACTAATATTTTTTATTTGTTGTGACAAAACATAGTTTGGTTACTAATATTTTTTTCTTTTTGTTACGAAAAGGTTAATGGTCACACAATATTTTATTTGTTGTGACAAAATATTTTGTCAATAAATATTCAATTAATTAGTGTCTACTTTATAATATCACAATAACCGAACTATAACTACAGTCACAACTATTCGTAATTTAGTGACAACTTTTTTGTGACTAACTATTTTTGTCATCACAAATACGATATTTTTTAGTGCCAAGATAATTGATTGACACTATTGTTTGGATTATCTGTGATGATTTATAATTTTTTCACCAATATAATGGTAATTGCGGCAATTTAGTATCTTTCACTGTTAAATTGTCACTATTAATATATTAATAATGTTAAAATTTATTTTATCACGAATTTTTTGTCACTAAAAGCCTATGAAATTTGGCGTCAAAATAATTTTGGTGGGAATTAATTGTAGTTGTGACAAAACATATGTTGGTAACTAATATTTTCTATTTGTTGTAACAAAACATGGTTTGATCACTAATATGTTTTTCTTGTTGTGACGAAACAGTTTATTGTCACACAATATTTTACTTGTTGTGACAAAAATTTTTGTCAATAAATGTTCAATTAATTAGTGTCTACTTAATATTGTCACAATCACCAAACTATAACTACATTCACTACCATTTGTATTTTAGTGACAATTTTTTTGTGCCTAAGTATTATTTCATCACAGATACAAGGTTTGTTGTGACAAAACAATTGATTGATACTATTGTTTGTATTAACTGTGATGATTTATTTTTGTGTCACTAATACAATAGGAATTGTGACAATTTAGTACCTTCACAATTAAATTGTCACTATTAATATATTAGTATTGCCAAAATTTCTTCTATCACTAAGCTTTGTTATTAAAAGACTATGTAGTTGTTATGATGAAAACTTTTGTCAATAAAAATTCAATTAGTTAGTGTCTACTTTCCTTTTTCATGTAAGAAATAACCAAAAAATAAAGGTAGAGAGGTTGGTAAATTGCAAAATCACAAGTTTTAACTTTAGAGTAATTAGGTTATATGGTTATGATTGTTTGAGTTGGGTATAAGTGATTTTGCAATTTGTGAGAGTGTTTTTTTAAGTTCTTTTATTTTTGGCGGACTAAATTGAGTAGACGTAAATGTTAAGTATTATTTTAAATATAAAGGAGAAACAATATTAAATCAGGTGAATGTATGTATCTATTAGAAGATATTGCATTTTCATAAGCTTAATAACAAATGACTTGTTGAATAAACAAAGAGAATGATTATTATAAGATTTAATTATTAAGGTGATGGAGTCAATTAAAGTTCTTAAGTCTATTCACTACAAGAGTTAAGACATTTAATGACAATTTTTTGTGACTAACTATTGTTTTGTCACTATTAAAATAATTTTATACTCCGTTCATACATTGTAATTTATTATAATAAATCGGATGAAAATAAATATATGCATATATAACATTGTTTATATATATTATAGGCATGAAAAACAAAATAAAGAAATTTAAACGTATTATGATCATGTTAATTTATTTTATATTAATATGAATAGAAACAAACATATTTATTTTAAATTAAATATAGATAAGTGTTTAAAAAATATCTAAAAAGTTAAATTCATTTTTTAAAACACATATTATATTATTTGGTATTAGTTATTGTGGAAAAATTAGTAAATACTATTATATTGTATATATAATCATATTCAAAATTTAAAGAAATATTAAGATTAATACAAATAATTTATTGGAATAATTAAAATTTTTTAACTTACAAATATTTATTTTGTGAATTACAAAAATTTTAAAAAAAGAATCACGCCTCCTTAAATAAATATAAGTTAAAACTAATAATATGGCAAAATTAAAAGATTTATTTTAACATAAAAATTAAAATAATATTATAACATTTAAATTCCAACACGAAAAGGGTTTCTCAACGCATACAAAACCCTATAAAGGTTCCATATCTAGTTCACTCTCGTCTATCTCGACCGCGCGACACTCTTTCCCAAGACCAAAGAACAAAGCTTTCTCAGTTGCTCGCAGCTATGGTGATTGGTACGGCCACAACTACCCAATTGACACGAAGCCTTTCTCAGGAGTTGGACATCCAAATGATGTTGGTTGCTGAGGTCCATCTCGGCACCAAAAACTACGACTTCCAAATGGAATGCTACGTTTTTTAAGCGTAGAAATGATGGTAGAATTTTTCTTTGTTTTCCTCTTTGAGTTTCGATGTGTTGAGTATTGTAATTATGCGTGTTAGTTTGTTGTGTTCAAGATCTCCAGCAATTTCTGATGTTAGGGTTACGTTTTTTCTTATTTTGTTGATTGTCTTGTTTGAAATTTTCATCATTAGCAGATGTTAATGCCATTGCGAACACAAATTGATTTTATCATTTAAGTTTGTAACTTTAAGAAGTTTATTGTATGTGCTATAAGTTTTCATTTCCATTAAATGGTGTTTATTACTAGGAATTTATATTATCAATCTTGGAAAGACCTGGGAAAAATTGCAGCTGGCTGTTAGAGTTATTGTTGTTATTGAGAACTCAGGCCATTATCGTTCAATATTTAGGGCCTTATAGGCAAAGGGCTATCCTCAAGTTTGCACAATACACTGACGCCCACGCTATTGCTGGAAGGCATACGCCTGGCACATTCACCAACCAACTCCAGACCTCATTTAGTACTCCTGGTACATACGCCCATGCTATTGCTGGAAGGCATACGCCTGGTACCGATCATCAAGTAATTCTACTCAATTCAATCTATATTAGATTGTAATTTTGCCAACACTAGTTGTTTCTTGTGTGACCAAAGACTGAATGTTCACTACGTACATGATGTAGCGTATCAAGGAAGTTGCCCTTGGAAACATTTCCACCACTGCTTTCTGTGATACTAATAGTCCCATGGGATATGTAGATGTTGGTATTCCTGCTAACAATAAAGGAAAGCACAGTATTTAATGCAGGAAAAAACACCATCTTATTGGTACTTACTACCTCCTCTTTTCCCCTTTTTATACCTTCTTGGTATTCCCTTTTCGTGTAAGGAAATTTGGTCTGTCATAATGGCCACTGGGAAAAATTGGCCATCAACGCTTGATGAATATGATTTGATGAACTGTGACCTGTGATTGAAAGGTAAAGTTTGCAAAATTTTGGGTATTTTATTGTTCCAGATGTCCTACCTTCATTGACTCTACCATACATGTGAAGTTTCTCAATATACATTGGTTGCTTATTCATTAACTCTAACTATACATGTGAACTTTCTCAAGGCACATTTGTTGCTTATGGTGGAATAAGGTCATCTTGTTTCCATTATCAAGCTGCCTTTGTCTTTTGGTTTTAATCTTTCCTGCATGCTTAATTCTTATTTGATAATGCTTTACGACAAATTCTACTGCAAAAGCTTATCAAAATTCTGGATGGTGAGTCTAGTTCAAGTGGCTTGCATGAAAACACTTTCCTTCTTGTTATGGGCGACCATGGACAAACCCTGAATGGTGATCACGGTGGAGGAAGCACTTAAGAGGTATATGATTTAACTTTCTGAAGTTCAATTTGATTTCATTCTCTGTTTCCTTTGTAACTAAATTACATGTTGCACTTTGAAACATTAATATTCGGTATGAGTTTTAAGAAGTCTTCCTATCCGCTTCTATTTGACTTTGATACCTCTTCTTATGCTATTGATTTAGTATTGCCTGCTCTTTAAATGATTCTGCATTCGTTGTTAATTTCAAGACATCTTTCTTTTCGTTAACTTTTGTCGTTTTACAATTTTCTATTGTAGGTGAAAAGATACATTGATGCCTACTCAGCCTCTTCAGTCATTGAGTTTTCTAGTGAAGATTTGTTACACATATCTGATGTATATGATAAGGCATTAGTGATAAATTTATTGTAACATATATTCTTTATTTAGTGACAATATTATTGTAACATATAACTTTCATACTTATGACGAAATCTGTTAGACAATATAGCCACTGATGCAAATTTCTTTTACAACTAATGTAATTCCTTTGATAAATTGATAGTTTTATTTGTGATAATAATAAACACGTTAGTGATAATACTTTTTATAAGAACCAATTTTCATTTTTGTGGCAAAATAATGTTGACATTTTTTATTAAAATATTAGTAACCAAGAAGTAATGGACAATAATAAAGAAAATTATTAGTGTCACTATTTATAATTATTTTAGTGGTGATAATGTTGTAATAATAAAATGAAGTACTGTTACAACTTCATTCGTCGTTACTTTATATTATTTTTGTCAACAAACTTGTCATAAATATGTAAAGTTATTATGACCGTATAGTGTTGTCACACATTCCATAGGTTTTAGTGTCGACACTTTTGTCACAATATAATGAAGTACTGTTACAACTTTATTCATCACTACTTTAGATTATTTGTGTCAACAAACTTGTCATAAATAAGTGCAGTTGCTGTGACGATATAGTGTTGTCACATATTTGATAGGTTTTAGTGTCGGCAATTTTGTCACAATAAAATGAAGTACTATTACGATTTAATTCGTCACTACTTTATATTATTTGTGACGATAAACTTGTCAAAAATATGAACAGTTATTGTGATTATATAATTTTGTTACACATTTTACAAGTTTTAGTGTCGCTATTTGTGTCACAAAAGTGTTGCATAATTGTGACCAATTTTTAAATTAGTCACTATTTCATTAGTGACGGAGGTATTTATGACGGGAAGTGACGACTACGAAAATTAGACACTATTAATAATAGTGATAAATATTATTGCTTTTAGTGACAACTTTTATTTTCACTAAAAATACAATTTCTTGTAGCGAGAGCTTGTTTTATGTAGGTACAACATAAGTTTGTTGTTAGTCTATGGTTAATAATTTCAAAGACAGGTACAAGAACAACATGACAATTGATTATACACATTCATGTGAAGGATGAGATTGAACGCCGAACTCAATTCAAAACGTACTGATTAACCTTTTCAATTTTGTATTGTTTGATTTAATTTGTCTTCCATAGTTTAGTTTTTCTTTTTTTATGTCAATTAAATTCAACCAACAACCCCTTCTCCCCGCGCCCCCCAAACCAATCATATACATTGTATTCATTAGAAAAGCTAATCATACACTTTGTGGATACGATCCTTGCTCACTACTATGATAATTTAGTTATGTAGAGTTAGATATTATTTATTGTTGTATCAGCTAGTAGAAATGTAAGGAAGAGGGTGATAGCAAGCAACAACTGAAAGTAGCATAAAGAAGAGTACACACCTAAAACCTTCATAGGAGAGAATCATCTGGATAACTTCCTTCAAGAGAAGATCAATGGAGGAAAACATAGATTATCTAGATAACACATTATCTTTTGTAACTATAATTTATATAATCTTAAGTTCGTGATAATAAAAATAAAAAACTTATAAAACTTAACAATATTGTAGGGTTATAAAGAGGCAGAAGTTTGTGGACAAGAGCAAGGTACAATTATTATGCACACTAACTTCTACCAATTTAATTAGCTACTAGCCATAATATGATGAAGCAGTCTAGTTTTTGTATAGTATCTTCTCTTTTATGTAGGTCAAATGTAGCATAATCCAAAATTAGGATGACGTGTTTGGTTTGGGCCTTGACACTCTATATAATGCAGATATATTTTGGATTTCCTTTTTCGACCCAAACTGTGCACATTTGGAAATACCCTTAACTAGACCAGCTTTAAACCCTAATGAAATTCTTTTGACATAAGTAATATCAATTAGAAAATGCAATTTCTTATTATCTTATCCCTAAATGAAATTTTTTACGATTTTACCACCGATCAGTCACCTATAATTTCAGATTCATCTTTTTTCTAATTATTTCTTATTCTTTTATATTAATGTAGTAGGATTAGGATCTTTTTATAATCCTTCATCTTGATAACATTGTCAAGACTCTTAACCTTATATCAAACTTTGTTAATAATCTCATTTTCCAGCCACTATATTTGGCACTTGTATTTTTTTAGGTTTGAAAAATAGTTATTTCAAACATAAAATAGCTATAACTCTTCGATTCATTTAAACTTGGAGAGGAATGTTACTATTATCTGATTTATTTATTAGAGTTGAAAATTAACAGCATGTATATTTCCATGAAATATTCTAAAAATATTCAAAGGTGTATTTAATGAATATCTACCACATTTTTCATTTTTCATTTGCAATAGAATCTTAAACCTGATCATATACTTCATGATTAAGTCTTAAATTATTTTAAATCAAATCACGAACATTATTTTAATAATCCCATAAGTCAAGTAATGAATTGCAATGTTATAAAATAGTTAAGACTTAAATGTGAAAAGTGAAAAAAAAAAAGAAGAAGAGAGAGTTTTAAGTACAAAGATTCGAAAAAGGTTATGCTTGTCTAGAATTCTTGGTAACAGTATCTTCTAAAACATAAACTGCAGACGAAAAGGTTGGGATCAGGGTGCTCTCCCACGCAACAAAAGAGAAAAGAAGGTGGGGAGCCAAGCTCTATAATATACATACAAGCAGCTATTTTAAATCATGTTTGTTAGTTGGCTTATTCTGAAAATCTATATGGCTGTTCCAAAACCCGGATTATGCCCTCCTGTCATACTTGAACTTAATAAGCAGACTTGATTGAAACTAGTTAAAATTGTTTTGATTGAAACCAAACCGATATTGGTGAAAACAAGAGAATTGTATCTTTACTTGAACCGAGCTAGATATACGCCTTATATTAAATGAAGGTGGTCCATGTGAAAACTGCAAAACAACGGAATAGATTTAAAGTCAAAAACTGGCATGGTGAACTGATAGATGGCAATGTGCTTGTTGAACAAATGCGATTCAGCGAAATGTCTTTGTCTACTGTGTCAGCTGTATCTACATGACCCTGAAAGCTCCGTCACAACCAGTTCAGTGAATCACGATCACCGCTTTCTGTCATATGACTCGAACTACGAGGTGCAACTTGGAAGATTTCATTTAACAGTCAACACCCCAACCAAATTAAACCTCTCAATTTCACCTCATAATATAAACCTACTGTAATGCCTTCTTCTTCAATCATTATCTACTCGAGTGCTTTATCATTTGAAATTACTCTTAATTCTTTTCTCGGAATTTTTATTCCATATGCAAGACAAAAGGTTTGTTATTTTGAGAGCCTTTAATTTGTTCTCGATCCATTCAGATTTACAACTTTATGTTGCTTGACAGTTGCGTACTACTTTTACATAATATGACTCCCAATGATTGCATCTAATTTTGTAATGATAATTATATTAAATAATAAGAACCTCTAAAATTCAAAATACTTATGGACAATAATAAATTTTTAAGAGTTTTAGTATTACCAAAACATATTGTTGCATCCATTTTTATACATTATAGAATGTACGTACGTAGGGTAAATTTCTCATTTGTAAAGGTCATCTTATTCGCATTAGAATTTAATTAATATATCTTCTTAATTTTTGAAGGAATGTCTGTCTTGTATCGTTGCTATTTTGTAAACAAAAGGGCTTCAGATGAACCCTTTAGTTCAAAAAGAATTTCTAGTTCACCATTTCCTACTTTAGTTCTTATTTCCTCAATTTTATATATAAAAGATTAAAAAATAAAACTATAATTATTACTTTTTGGCGATTATTTTAAATTTTCACTCTAATCTGCTTAAGGCGTTAAAATCAAAGATGAAACGTATTAACAATATAATAGATTTTTTAAATTTTAGGATTAGAAAGGAGTGGTTATGGTTTGATTTCGTAATGGAGATTGGACTAGCAATAGCAACAATGGAATGAGGAACGAAAATGTGAAGATTTCAATTTAAAAAACTGTTCAATATTAGGCCTCGTCCCAACTACTCTATTGTCATAAGATCCTGCCCAACATGTTTTTGAAACTCAGACAGGACCGGTAGGTTTGATCAGTTCGATCAGTGATCGGTAGGCTATTCGGTTCGAGTGAACCTTAAAAATCAGTATTCAATTGAATCAGTGCGAACCGGTGAGAACCAGTCAATTGACCAGTTAAATCGGGACTGGTCGAATCGGTTAGCCGCTGGTTAAATAATTTTTTTTTACCTTTTTCTTTTTAAAACGTTGATGCGTTTTTTAATTTTTTTCAAAAATAAAACCCACATTTTCTCCAAAAATCTATAAGAAGTACAAAACCCAAAGGATCCAATCGATTATTTATATTTATTTATATTATTTGGTATATTTTTCTATTGTTTTTAATATTACTAATATTATATATAATTAAATATAA
>JAOSBK010032722.1:0-10671 GCA_027568895.1 Erythroxylum shatona | reverse complement strand
TATTTACATGTACCTTAATCTTCTTTAGTTATAGTTTTGTAATGGAAATATTTATTATTAATAAAATAAAAGAGTTTAGTTTTAATAAGCATTATATATCTAGTCATAAGGTACCAAGATTCTTTTGCAAGTAATATACATATACATAGAGATGTATGGGAAACAAGGATATTATTAGAATCTAAATTAATGGATTCACAGTTGAATAATCAAATTGGTTGCTTGATTATGGTTTAGACTATAGTATTGCGATTTATCTCCGTGTAAGTAAAAGAGTTTACTTAAAGGAAATGATGAGTTTCATATCATAATGGCACTATTAAATGAATCTAAAATCAATTATTCTTTCAAGAACAAAGTGGGTCGTTACTTTAATCTTAAAACATAAAACTTAAGCATTCGCTTATTACGAACCACGATCTTGATGAGTGGTGAACTTGTATGTGTTTCATTATAATTCTTCATATGATCGGAATGGATTTTTACAGATTATTAATCCAGTATCTGTATGTTGGAATTATTAATTGAAACAAGTATCAGGGAACATTCACTCAAATAAAGAGTTTATAGTGATATCATCACTTCTAGATGTTTTATGTAGATTGGTGATTAAATTGTCACCAGGAGTTTGATGGACTAGCTATCCATCATGTCTTAACACCAACATGAGATCTTGTGTATTGATCACCATATAGAGTAAAACGAGAGATCTAGAAGGAAAAACGAAACATAAGGGCAAAACGGTAAATTTACCCTTTGTTGTGCGGATGGCTATAATAAGATTCATAATAGGGTTTATAATTGAACATATTATTTGAAATATGTGTTCTCATAATATTTAGTAATTCAAGAGTTCAACTAATTATCTTTCGTGGAATGACATTTATTAATAAGCTAGAATTAATTATAATGAGATTAAATTAATTCTCAGCTTATTGGAGCTTGAATTATCTAAGTCCAATAAGAGTCCCCACTTGGTTTCAAAGAAGGTTATCAAGCAAAGTAAGAAATATAAATGGAGGTTTTAAAACCCATGATTGAATGTTGGACGTCCACTAATTAATGGTTAATTTGAAGCCCAAATGATTTAGAAATGGGCTAGACTTTGGTTTAATTTAATTAATTAGATTAATTATATTAAAACAAAATTCTTAATGAAATAAAAGGGAATTTTGACTTTTAGTGGCTAAATGTGCAGTTGCACATTTAGCATTGAATTGCTAAATAAAGATGGTAATTATCATGCATTATCATCATTAAATGAAGTAATGATCTTACCAATAAATGGTTTAATGGTTGTCTTTTAATGATGGCAAGTAATGTAACCTTTTTAGCATTTATTTGATTAAAGATGAAAAAGGTGTATTTGATGGATGATCTTCCTTCTTTCATCACTAAAACCAAAATTGACATGTCATTTTAGGTTATTGGTCTTTTCATATGGCCGTCTTAAAACAAATAAGAAGAGTCTCATTTAATGGTTTCTTTATATTTGATTAAAAAAAGGTGTGATGCATTAGATGCTCCTTTCTTCTTTCTTTTCATGCATTACCAAAATTAACAAGGTGAAAGAGAGACGTTCTTGCATTTTTGGACTCTCTCTCCTTTCTTGCATGTGTTAGCCGAAATTTACATGAGAGGTATCTCATCTTTGGCTTCTTTCTTCTAAGAAAAATCTCTCCAAATTTTTCTTTTTCTTTTCCACCAAAAGATCTTATTAACCAAGTTGTCCAAAAAGAACAAGTGGTTCATCAGATTGATCAAGGATACAATATCGAGAAGAGGAAACAATAACAAGAAGAAGAGGATACATCACCTTAGAGAGGATATATTGCTGAGATATGATAGAATAGCAAGGAGTTAAAGCTGTAGCAAAGGAGTCAGTAATATAATCTCCATGTTGTTCTGATGATAATTATTTTCCATATACCGTATCATGTATAGCGGCATGTTGATTTGGTTATCTTGCTTCTACTGTGTTGTGATTTTTAAAATAGTTTTGAAATCTATTGTTTAACCAAACCTTGCATGTTTTCTTTTTTGATCCAATAATTAGTAGTAGAGCCATTTTTATTATTCATGATTTTGATTCCTATATGTGTGATGTATAGGTTGGCAGTTATTTCTTGTATACTGCATATTTTTATGTGATAGAAATATATATGGTATATGTTTTGCTCTTTTGGTTATCCATAGAATTTATATTTACCATGTAAGAATTCTTCATTTGTTTTTTAAGAAAGAGGGTGGTCTATCATCACCATGTTTCCTCCTTAGCTTCATTTTTATGTTTTCTTTGATTTTGTAATGTATAAATTGATGTAATGATGAAGATGAACTAGCCATGGATTGAAGAAATGAAGAGGTAATAGTTTCAGTGTATCCTTTTGTGTATTGGCATAGTTTGGGTTTTGTGAAAACCAAGATGCTGGATTTTTGTTTCAATGAATCAAGTTTGATTTTTATGTCAAAACAAGTGCTGGATTTTTGTTTCAATGAATCAAATTTCAGTTTTGATAAAAAAGATAGTGCTAGGTTTTTGTTTTAATGGAACAAATTTCAGTTTTACTGAAAACAAGTGCTGGATTTTTTTATTATGACAAAGATTCGGTTTTATGAAAATCTCGTGCTGGATTTTTTATTTTCAAAGCAAGAATATTCGATTTTATAAAATGTCATTACATTTTTTTCCCAAATGGGCCGGGTCATGTAAGCGAAGAGTTTGAAGTAAAAGATCCAAGTCTAAGAAGAATATTTTGGGCGTAAAAGGCTTGTAATTATTTTGTATTCTAGGATAGACAATCAAAAGTGGCTTATTAGTTCATGTGATGAATGGATAATTGAATGCAAATAATATGTGATATTATGTGATTACAAGTGTTAGAAAATTGCAAACCCTAGGCCTAGTTATGCATTCATTATGTATGAGATATATGATGAAACAATAAAAGATGGATAATAAATTGTATCTAGACAAGATCGTATTTAATAAAACTTAAAGCTCAAAAAGATTGAGTGGGAGAGAATGCTCATGTGAGAGTCCACGATCTCTAATTGATGGCCAATTTGCATGTAGTGAAGTGTTACTCCCCATCATAGGGCATGAATCATAGTTCTTGCATGGTTTGGGTCTCCTTTAGGATAAGTCCACTCATTAGTAGCAAATGTGACCTCCCACCAAGGCATGGTTTGCAAGTGCCTTTAGTGAATGAAATAAATGGTTAAACACTCAACATATTTTTTCAATAATCTGCCTACTGTAGCTCTGTTGGTAAAAGTATGGACCAAATTAAGGCGCTTCTCAAAAAGTTGGGCATAAAAATGCTTGGTAGTTTTTTGAGTGGTAAGGTCCCATTTTTTTTGTTAATGGATAAGATGACCCACTGTCACTTAGTCTGTTATAAATAAGAAATATAACCGTCATATAAAGTTTTAATTTTTTTTAAGTTTTGTTAAATCTATCATCATGCATACATGCATCATGATTTTATACAAAGTTCCAATATTATTGACTAGTATGCTCATGTTTAATTATTTTTCAGACATAATCACCATAAAATGAATCCTCTCACTTTGCTCTTGACAAAAAAAAATGGAAAATGTAGAGAATTTTAATGAAGGACACCTAACCTTGATATTGTTCTTCAATATGAACAAATTTCATGGGTATTAACTGAAAATAAGCCTGAACCTCTAGGTAGAGATTTAACTCCTGAGCTAGTCCATCAATATAAGCAATGGCAGAATGTTGATAAGACTATTAAGTGTTATATTCTTGCTTTTGTTAGCGACATGTTGCAAAAGTAAATTGCTTGTATGAAACCTGCTTGTGCAATAGTCTACAAGGGTGAAAGCTATCCAAAACTTTCATAATCTCAGAAAAAAAAACCTAGTGAACTTGTGCAGGTTTATGTGCTTAAGGTAATCTTTGTGGTCACTAAGGTTGAGATGCTTGGGGTGAATATGGATGTGGACATGCAGATGATTATGATCATTAATTTCTTAAACTCTTCTTTTCAACAGTTTAAGTTGGACTATAAGCTCAAAAGTAAGGATTACACCTTGAGTGAGTTGGTGACTACCCTCAAGAGTATGAAGGAAATATTAAATATCAAGGCTCATGGGTCAGAAGCTATATATCATCTTCTTCTAAACCCTTGGTAAAGGAAAGCAAAAGAAGAAGGTCCAATGAAAATAAAGGCCAAACAGAGGTTAAGGCTCAACCCATGAAAAGAAGGCTAAAGAAAACATCAAGGGAAAGTGATTCCATTGTGATGAGATAGGTCATTGGAAAAGAAACTTCCAGTCTACCTTGAGTCCCTTAAAAGCAAACAAGGTACGGGATTCCTAAGTTTGTTAGGAACTAGAAATGTGGCAGATTTATCCGATTTTCAGATGTTAGATTATGAAGTCACTAACTATGTTTGCAATTCTTTGCAGGGGTTCCAATAAAGGAATAGACTACCTAAAGGCTAATTTTAAGTCAAGATAGCAAACGGTCCTATGTTTCAGTAGAATTAGTGGGAGTAGTTATCTTGGACTTTTATAGTGGTCATAGGCTATATTTGGAGGATGTTTATTGTATGCCAATGATTGTAAGGAACATGATTTCTGTTTTTTGTCTAATAAAATCTGGTTATTCCTTATATTTTGAAAATGTTATTTTACTATATAAGAATAAGGATTTTATTTATGATGCAATAATTAAATAGGGATTGTTTTTTATAGAACCTATGACAGGCTCATTAAACACCACAGTTGATAAAACCAAGACATTTCAATGACTCTAACATTAATTTTAAACATCAATGGCACATAAGAATGGATCATATCAATCAGAAAAGACTTGATAGGTTAGAAAAGGATGGGATCCTTACAGGTTTGGATAATGATCCATTACCCACCTGTAAATCTTGTATTGAAGGAAAAATGACCAAGGCCTCATTTCCTTTTAAAGGAAACAAATCTGAATCCACGTTGGACTTGTTACATATAGATGTATATGGGCCTATGAACGTACAAGCTAGAGGAGGTTATGAATACTTCATAACCTTTATATATGATTACTCAAGACATGGCTATTTTTATTTGAAACATGAAAAGAGCGAATCTTTTAAAAAGTTCAAAGAATTCAAAGTCAAAGCTGAAAAGCAGCTAGGCAAGCCATTAAAATAACTTCGATTGGATCGAGTTAGTAAGTACTTATCTAGAGAGTTCCAACAATATTAAATTGACAATGGAATTGTTTCCAATTTGTTAGCTTCTCGAACACGTCAACAAAATGATGTAGCTGAGAGGAGAAATAGGACTCTATTGGAAATGGTAAAATCAATGATGTCCTATGATGACCTTCCAGAATCGTTCTAGAGATATGTCATACAAACGACAATATATCTTCTTAACTTTGCTCCATCTAAATCAATGCCTAAAACACCTAAGGAGTTGTGGACTGCTCGAGTGCCTTCATTGTAGCACTTAAGGACTTACAGCTACTCAACCCATGTTCTAAGACCTGAACCCACAAAGATGGAACTATGGTTAAAAGTATGCTTGTTTGTAGGATATCTTAAGGGAACTCGAGGGTACTATTTTTACAGTCCTTAGGGTAGGAAGGTATTAGTGTCGACAAATGCGACCTTCCTAGAGGAAGAGTTTGTGAGAAATCACAAAGGAAGAAGTGAAGTAGTGCTAAAGGAGTTAGTTATTTCATCTAGTTTAAGAGTTGATAGGGATATAATAGAACAAAATGTCGAAATGGATTCAAGAGTTGAATCAGAAGTGCAACCTGAACATCAAGTAGTGCCTAGAAGTAGTGGGAGGGTTGTGAGACAACTAGATAGGTATCTAGGTCTAGGAGAAGGCTTTATTTCCATCTTAGACCAAGAAGAAACGAATCCCATTACGTATACACAGGCTATTAATAATGTTGATATAGAAAAATGACTCAAGGCGATGGAATCGAAAATAGATTCCATATACGCCAATAAAGTCTGGATCCTTGTAGATTTATCACTAGATGTAAAAGTCATGGGGTGTAAATAGATTTACAAAAGGAAAAAGAGGATCAGATAGAAAGGTAGAGACCTTTAAAGCTAGATTGGTAGCTAAGGGCTATACTTAAAAAGAGGGTATAGACTATGAGGAGATTTTTTCTCCAGTTGCCATGCTTAAGTCCATCAGCATTCTTTTGGCCATGATAGCCTATTTTGATTATGAAATATGGCAAATGGATGTAAATACTGCATTTATTAATGGGAATCTTGAGGAGACCATTTATATAGCCCAACCAGAAGGATTCATTTAGCCAGGTAATCAGTATAAGGTATGCAAGTTGCAAAGGTCCATTTATGGACTTAAGCAATCATCTAGGTCTTGGAACATTAGGTTTGATAAGTCTATCAAAACCTTACAAAACCTAGATGAGCCTTATGTCTATAAAAGGATACAAGATGGAAATGTTATTTTTCTAATCCTGTATGTTAATGACATTCTACTCATTGGGAATGATGTGGGAATGTTATCTACAGTTAAGGTATAGCTTAATGAACAGTTCTCAATGAAGGATTTGGGAGAGGCTAACTATGTTCTAGGTATCAAACTTATAAAGGATCGTAAGAACAAATAGATAGCCTTGTCTCAATTAACCTACATTGAGAATATGCTCAATAAGTTTGCCATGCAAGATCCCATTAGGGGTTTCACACCTACAAGACATGGAATCAAACTTTCAAAGGAACAAACACCTAAAACCCAAGAGGAGGTTAAACACATGCGTAACATTCCATATGCTTCGGCAGTTGAAAGTTTAATGTATGCAATGCTTTGCACTAGACTCCATATTTGTTACACAGTGGGACTGGTAAGCAGATTTTAATATAATCCAGGAATGGAACATTGGACTGCGGCTAAGTGTATACTGAAGTATCTTCATAGGATGAAGAACTTAATGCTTGTTTACTCTGGAAGTAATCTTAATCCGATGGGATATACGGATTCCGATTTCCAATCAAATGTTGATTCAAGGAAATCAACTTCTAGTCTATATTTGTTTTAGGAGGTGGAGCCATAGTCTAGAGGAGTATCAAGTAATCTTGTGTTGCTGATTTGACGATAGAGGCTGAGTATGTTACTACTTGTGAAGTAGAAAAAGAAGCAGTCTGGCTCTGCAAGTTCCTAAATGATTTGGAGGTGGTTCCTGAGGCAGAAAAGGTCATTACACTTTATAGTGATAATAGTGGGGCGGTGGCTAATTTTAAAGAACCTCAAAATCATAAAACTACCAAACCAATTTAGCGAAAGTACCATCTCATAAGGGAGATAATACAACATGGAGAGGTGAATGTGGTAAAGATTCCCACAGAGCAAAACCTTGCTGATCCGTTCACAAAGACATTGTCTTAAAAGAGCTTTGAGGGTCACCTAGAAGGTATGAGAATGAGGGATATGTCATACTTGCTTTAAGGCAAGTGGGAGATTGTTGGAGTTATGTAAATATAGTGCCCTAGAAAGCAAGAGTATTTACATGTAACTTAATTTTCTTCCAATTACAGTTTTGTAATGAAAATATTTATTATTAATGAAACAAAAGAGTTTGGTTTTATTTGTGTGAGTATTATATATCTAGTCAAATGGTACCAAGATTCTTTTATAAGTAATATACATATACATAGAGATGTATGAGAAACGTGTATATTATTAGAATCTAAATTAATTTATTCACAGTCGAATAATCAAGTTGGTCGCTTGATTATTGTTTAGACTATAGTGTTGCGATTTATCTCCGTACAAGTAAAGGAGCTTACTTCAAGGGAATGATGAGTTTCACATCATGATAATAGTTGACTATCGATAATGGCACTATTAAATGAATCTGGAATCAAGTATGTTTTTAAGAATAACGTGGGTCGTTACTTTAATCTTAAAACATACAACTTAAACATTCGCTTATCATGAACCATAATATTGATGAGTGGTGAACTCGTATGTGTTTCATTATAATCTTGATATGATTGGAATGGATTTTTACAGAGTATTAATCCAGTGTCTGTATGTTGGAATTATTAATCGAAACATGTATCAGGGAACATTCACTCAAATAAAGAGTTTGTAGTGATGTCATCACTTCAAGATGTTTTAAAGAGATTTGGTGATTAAACTAGTGCCAGTAGTTTGATGGACTAGCTACCCATTAAGTCTTAACACCAATATGAGATCTTATGTGTTAACCACCATATAAAGTAAAATGAAAGATCTAGAAGGAAAAACCAACATAAGGGCAAAATGGCAATTTTACCCTTTATTGTGTGGATGACTATAATAAGGTTCTAAATAAGGTTTGCAATTGGACATAAATTATGTGTTCTCATAATATTTAATAATTCAAGAGTTCAACTAATTGTCTTTAGGGTAATGACATTTAGTTAATAAGCTAGAATTAATTCTAATGGGATTAAGTTAATTTTAGGATTATTGGAGCTTGAATTATAAAAGTCCAATAAGATTCCCCACTTGGCTTTAAGGAAGGTTATCAAGCTAACTAAGAAATATAAATTGAGGTTTTAGAAGCCCATAATTGAATGTTGTGCTTGCACTAATTAATGGTTAATTAAAAGCCCAAATGTTCATTTAGAAATGGGCTAGACTTTGGTTTAATATAATTGATTAGATTAATTATATTAAAACAAATTTTTTAAGAAATGAAGGATCAATTTCGGTTTTATTAGGGTTGAATGTGCAGCTGCACATTTGACATTAAAATGCTAAATAAAGATGGTCTTTATTATGGTTTATCATCATTAAATGGAGTTATGAACTTACCATTAAATGGTTTAATGGTTATCTTTTAATGTTAGCATATAACCTATTAGCATTCATTGGATTAAAGAAGGAAGATGTGCATTGTATGGACTATCTTCCTTTTTCCATGTTCCAAAATCGAAATTGGTAGGTAATATTTAGGTTAAAAGTCTTTTCGTATAGCCATCTTAAAGATAAATGAGAAGAGTCTCATTTAACGGCTACTTTATGATTGATTAAAGTAAGAAGTGATGCATTGGATGCTATTTTCTTCTTCCATTCCATGCATAATCGAAATTGAGTGTGTAACAAAGGGTTCTTGTATGGTTTAACTCTCTCTCTCTTTTCATGCATGAGTGAGCTGAAATTTGCATGAAAAGAGTCTCATTTTTGGCTCATTTTTTCTAAGAAAAATCTCCTCCAAACATTTATTCTCCTTTCCCACTAAAGTATTTTTTGAACCAAGTTGTCCTAGGAAAACAAGAGGTAAATCAAATTGGTTGAGGATATAACAACAAGGAGGAGATAGAATGATAAAGGAAAAGATTCAAAAGTAAAGGCTTTGGATACAAGAAGAAGGAGAGTATAGCACAACAAGGAATCAAAGCTGTAGCGAAAGACTCAATAATACTCTTCATCTTGTTTATGTTTATTATTATCCTTATACCATATTGTGTATAGATTGGCATGATGATTTGGATATATTGCTTCTGCAGGAAATAATATTTCTAAAAACTTTTGAAATCTACCAGTTCTCCAAATATAGCATGCTTTCTTTTTCCGATCCAACAATTGGTATCAGAGATAGTTTCTAATGCATGATTTCGGTTCCTATATGGTTGATGCATGGGTTGGAATTTTTTTGGGTATGCTGCATATTTTTATGTGATAGAAATATATATGGTGTATGTGTTGCACTTTTGGTTGTCCATAGAAGTTAAATTTACCATGTACGATTTCTTCATGTGGTTGTAACAAGGAGGGTGATCTATCATCGCCATGTTTCCTCCTTAGCTTCATTTTTCTATTTTCTTTGATTTTGTAATGTACAAATTGATGTAATGATGAAGATGAAGTAGCCATGGATTGAATAAATGCAGAGGTAAAGGTTCTGTGTATCCTTTTGTGTATTGGCATAGTTTCAGTTTTGTGAAAACAAAGATGCTAGAATTTTGTTTCAATGAATCTAGTTTTGATTTTTAATGTAAAAACAAGTGCTGGATTTTTGTTTCAACGAATCAAGTTTCAGTTTTGATAAAATACTAAGTGCTGGTTTTTTGTTTTAATGGAATGAGTTTTGTTTTTAATGAAAATAAGTGCTGCAATTTTTTGTCATGACAAAGATTCGGTTTTATGAAAATCTAGTGATGGAGTTTTTATTTTCAAAGTGACAAAATTCGATTTTTATAAATACCATTACATTTTATTTACCGAATGGGCTGGATCATGTGAGCTAAGAGTTTGAAGCGAAAGACCCAAGTCTAAGAAGAATATTTTAGGCCTAAAAGGCTTGTAATTATTTTTATGTTTCTAGGATGGACAATCAAAAGTCGCTTAATTAGTTCATGTGATGAATGGAGAAATGAATGTAAATAATATATGATCTTATGTGATTGCATGTCATTTAGAAAATTGCCAACCCTAGGCCTGACCATGCGTTCATTATGTATGAGATATATAATGAAACAATATAGGATGGATAATAAATTGCATATAGATAAGATGGTATTAAAAACTTAAAGCCCAAAAAGATTGAGTGGGAGAGGATGCTCATGTGAGAGTCCACGGTCTCCAAATAATGGCCCATTTGCATGTGGTGAAGTGTTACTCCCCATCGGAGGGCATGGATCCTAGATCTTGCATGGTGTGGGTCTC